>MCJB01035843.1:354281-376236 GCA_002018475.1 Nicotiana obtusifolia | reverse complement strand
CGAGGGGCATGTATTTGAATGATGATGAGCCCGAGGGGCGGTTTTAAAGTGTTTCCTGTTTCTTCCTATTATTTACTTGAAAGATGTACATGTTTTACCCGTTGAAAGGCTTTTCTACCTGATTTTACACTTGGTTACTATTTTAATGATGTTTCATTGCTCATTATGGGTTGCCTTGTGCATTATGTGTTTTCTTACTTTCAGTCATTATTTATGTGTATTACTCATTGAGTTGGAAGTACTCACATTACTCCCTGCACCATGTGTGCAGATTCAGGCGCTATCGGTACCACCCCGAGATATTGACTACTACTATCGTCAGGGTGGTGATTCAGAGACTACGAGGTAGCTGTTGGCGTTCGCAGCCCCCGTACCTCCTTTATTTTATCGCTTTCACTTTCTTCAATAATTGTGCTAAAGATATTGTAATAGTTATATTATTATTAGGATTTCTTTAGTGGCTCATGACTTTGTGACACCCCGATCTGAGGGCTGTAGTCGGGATGGTTTGCTATATGTATTTTCATCCGCAAATTACTCTTATTAAAACATACTTATATTATCTTCGTGTTATTTAAATGTTTGAGCGGAGTTGGATTGGTTCGGCTGGCCTTGTCTTCATGAGAGGCGCCATCACGATCGGGATGGGATTTTGGGTCGTGACAGAGTTGGTATCGGTAGTGACGAGGCTAGGACCAGACTCCAGATAAACCTGTGCAATTTCAAGCACATATGTATCTACAGCAGATGATAAAATACACAAACAATTTAAACGGGAAAAAGGAAAACATACATCGGAATAGCAGACAAATAAAATGAAACGAATCATCAATGAATAAGAAAGAAAACTGCAATCCAGCCTTTAACACAATGAAATGTAATGCAATGCACCCTTTTCCCTCCAGTAACCTCTTGTTGCAGGCGTGCAACCCGTTTCCACTCACAGTAACCTCTTGTGGCAGGCGTGCCACCCGCTCCCACATACATCACACCCCGTGGCAGGCGTGCCACCCGCTCCCACTTACAGTAACCTCTTGTGGCAGGCGTACCACCCGCTCCCACATACATCACATCTCGTGGCAGGCATGCCACCCGCTCCCACTTACATCATATACTGTGGTAGGCGTACCACCCGCTCCCACTTTCATAATATCTCGTGGCAGGCGTGCCACCCGTGCCCACTTACAATAAATATACTATGGTAGGCGTACCACCCGCTCCCACTTTCATAATATCTCGTGGCAGGCGTGCCACTCGCTCCCACTTACAATATATATACTGTGGTAGGCGTACCACCCGCTCCCACTTTCATAATATCTCGTGGAAGGCGTGCCACCCGCTCCCACTTTCATCATCACAACAATCACAAGAAGTCCCGACAAGGGAACAAATCAACAGATCAACTTCCCAGCAAGGGAACAAATAACAGCAAACAATTATCCTGGCCAGGGGGGATTCAGCTATAACCAAACCAAACTTGACTCCTATTTAGCTCAATCGATGTTAGTACTCAATTATAGTCGAAGCTCTACAATTAACCTCCCAACCCAATTATCATTTTATTAACTCTACACACGACTCTACTAATTTGACACTGGACCCTTTAATCTCCTACGAACTCCTTACCCAACTAGTCTAGTTAACCATCAACTTTATACCGAATAAAAGAAGGCTAGAACCATAAACAAAAGGAACAACTAAAATGAGGAAACCTTGTGGTAGGCGTACCACCCGCCCTCAATTCACAATATCTTGTGGTAGGTGTGCCACCCGCTCCCACATGCAACACATCATACCAAATCAAGGATAATATTCAACAATCCGAAACAATAGTCGCACAACGATTATCCATATACAACTCACGGTCATGCGTGACACCAACATATAGACACTCGTCACCATGCCTATACGTTGTTCTCAACAAGGAGCAATTTAACAAACAAGACACGATTTCTAATCCCTCAAGCTAAGGTTAGAACAAACACTTACCTTGCTTTGCAATAACTCCCTAGACTTCCAAAAATTCTTCGAGCCCAACCTTTTATGGATGCTCACAAACTTCAGGCGAACTCAATCAAGTCTAACGAGCTACAACTTGGTAGGGTGCTTTGACTCAGCTGAAATCTTGGTAAAATTTTACAGCAATTTGAGCTGGGTCTTGGGGTTAGAGAGTGGGGTTTTTCGTAATTGATGTTGGGGTTTGAAGGGAGTGATTCCACGGTTGCCTTTCAGCTTAAATCGGGGCTATTTCCGACGAGTTGCAGATGGTTTCTTGGTGGGTTTAAATGGGAAGAGCTGGGTTGGTAATTGGAGGTTGATGACTATAATTTTGATATGTTTCCACAGGTTTTGGGGTTGTTTTCAAGGTGATTTGGAGGTTGATTTGCTGGGGTTTGAGGGTGTTTTAGTGAGTTTTTCTGAGGTAATTGACGAAATAAGAGGTTTTTTGCATGTTAGGGTTCCTAGCTCATATTTATAGGGGGTAGAAATTCGGGACAAAATAAAATTTCAGGTGTCCAGAATGCGATCGCATTCTGGTCGCAAACTCAACATGCGGTCCGCATTTCTGACACAACATTTGGCCCAAGACTCTGTCTCACTCTGTGATTCCACTGTGAGATTTGCGGTCCGCATTTTAGAAACGCGGTCCGCATTTCTCACCGCATTTTTGACACAAAACTTGCCTTGTTCTCTGTCCCAATCTGCGATACAGGCAGCGCAAATTTGCGGTCCGCATTCTTGGAATGCGGTTCGCATTTCAGACAGCATTTCTCACATGAACCTTTGTAGAAATCTGTCTAAGTATGCGACGCCCATGTAAGATATGCGGTCCACATGTTAGAAATGCGATCGCATATCTTGCATTACTTGTCTTTTTGAACTCTTTTCTTAATTATTAGATTCTTATACCTCATACCCCGCAAGAATTTTAAAATTGCATAATTACAAAGAGGGATTTGCACTTAAAACAAGCCAAATCTAGACAATTAGTATCTTATGTGTTTCTACAACATATCGGGCCGTTACAAACACAATCTAGACAGAAGTGTTATGCAGATTAGAAGGTTCGTGACATTGCATTCATGGTTGGGAAGCGGGTATTGCTCCAGGTTTTGCCCATGTATGGTGTTATAAGGTTTCAAAAGAAGGCCAAGTTAAGCCTTAGGTATATCAGACCTTTTGAGATTCTTGAGAGGATTGGAGAGGTGGCCTACAGGCTTGCACTACCACCTAGTCTAGCTGCAGTTATCCAGTATTACATGTTTCTATGCTCCGGAAGTATCACGATGATTCGTCTCATGTGTTGGATTTTAGCTCAGTCCAGTTGGACAAAGATTTGTCTTATGTTGAGGAGCTGGTAGCCATTTTGGACAGGCAGGTCCGAAAGTTGAGGTCGAAGAACATTGCTTCAGTAAAGGTTAAGTGAAAGGCTCAACCAATCAAGGAGGCCTCTATACTCATTCGAGGACGAAAGTTAGTTTTAAGAGCGGGAGGATGTAACGACCTGGCTGATTGTTTTGAGTACTTTGGCCCCAATCCCCAATTTATTTCCTCTTCTATGTTGTATCATGATTAAGTGACTTGGCCGGGGGTGTTTGGTTTTGGTTCGGGTAAGTTTCAGAGTGAAATGGGAACATAGTCCCTAAGTTGGAGGCTTAAGTTGTTAGAGTTGACCGTAGTTTGACTTTTGAGTAGACGACTCTGAAATAGAGTTTTGATGGTCCCAGTAGCTCCGTATAGTGATTTGGACTTGGGAGCATGTCCGGATGTTGATTTGGAGGTCCGTAGGTCATTTCGGCTTGAATTGGTGAAATTGGAAAGTTTGACCTGGAGTTGACTTTATTGATATCGGGGTCGGATTTCTATTCCGGAGGTTGGAATCGGTCCTTCATATCATTTATGACTTGTGTGCAAAATGTGAAGTCAATCGGAATTGTTTTGGTATGAATTAGCATTAGTTTTGGAATTTGAAAGTTCATAAGTTTCTTAGGCTTGAATTGATGCATCGATTCGTGATTCTAGTGTTGTTTGATGTGATTTGATGCTTCGAGTGTGTTCATATGATTTTTTAGGACTTGTTGGTATGTTTGGTTGAGGTTCCGGGGGCCTCGAGTGTAATTCGGACCATGTTCGGCGCATTTCGGAACCTTAAGGATTGCTGAAGCTACTTGTTTTCTACATGCTTGGTTTCCTTCCTACGCGTTCGCGACGGGTTTCCCACATTTGCGTAGAGTCTCCGGGGTTACTGGAAATTTACCCTTCACGTTCAATAAAAAACCCACGCGTTCACGAAGGTTCAATGGGTTTGTGCATTGCGATCGCGGGCAAGGAGTTCTGTTCGCGAAGAAGAGAGGCAGGCTGGGGACCTCAGGTGTTTGGTCTACGCGTTCGCGAATAAGGCTTTGCATTCGCGGATGAGGAATTTTGGCAGTAGTTTTATTTGTGCTTCGCAAACCCGAGGCACTTTCCGCGTTCGCGAATAAGAAATCACTGGGCAACAGATTATAATTTCTAAAACGAGGGTTCATCTCACTTTTCATATTTTGGACTTAGAGAGCTCGGTATGAGGCAATTTTTCGAAGGTCTTCAAGGATATTGTTGGGGTAAGTGATTTTAACCTGGATTGGACTATGTTTCATGAATCTATTACTATTTTCATCATCTAATTAGGTATTTGAGTTGGAAATTTGGGAAAAAATGGTAAGAACTTCCTAGACTAGATTTTTGAGTTTTGAAAGGCGATTTGAGGTTGAATTTGGATAATTCTTGTATGGTTGGATTCGTTATCGAATGGGTGTTCGGATTTTGTAATTTTGGTCGGATTCATAGGCGTGAGCTCGGGTTGACCTTTTGAGTTCACTTTTTAATTCTTTGCCAAGATTGTAATTTTATTGTTCGAATTAGTTTTCTATAGTTTATATTTATAGTATGAAGTTGTTTTGGCTAGATTCGAGTTGTCCGGAGTTGGATAATCGAGGAAAAGGCCTACTAGTGGATTGAGTTAGCGTGATTTGAGGTAAGTGACTTGCCTAACCTTGTGTGAGGGAATTACCCCTTAGAAGTTTTGTTGGTTGTGATAATTGTGATATGTGAAAGGCGTGTACGTATGGCGACGAGTGCGTACATGGGCTAAATGTGGAAATTATCGGTTTTAGGTATGTAGATTTATTTCATGCCTGAATTGAATTACCTTAACATGTTATAGTTATCACGTCTAGTCTATCTTCACATGTTCTACTTGTGTTATTTATTCCTTGATAATTGCTATACATGTTTAGTTGAAGTTCTTGTTTCCTTTATTTCGTATTCAGTATTTAACCGTTGAACTCTTTGCTTGAAGTTGTTATTCTTGGAATATCTCATTTTTGAAATTGGCATTTGAGTTATAAAGGTCACGATTCGCGTTGAGGCAAAGTATTAAGTTGTGAAATACTATTCTTGTTGAGTTGTTCATCACCGGTTATTATTGCTGAGACTTTTGTGTATATCGTGGTTGAGCCATGGGCTCTTTATTGTGAAAACATTGTTAATATTGGCTTGTGTGGCAAGTTGTGATATTGGGCACTTGAGGTGCGATTTGTGATTCGATGTAATATTGATACACATGCGGTGGTATACGTTGTGACTTATTCTTGTGATTTGAGACTACGAGGCGGTACTTCGGTAGTGACTCTTGTTGGTATTTCTCAATTGTTGCACTTGTCTTTGGTTGTTGTTTCCTTAGCATATTATTATCTATTTTTTTTCTCCGTGTTGCACTAATTCTTTAATTCCGTGTAGCTAATCTTGATATGCTATTTTTGTTTCAATTTCATTATTGTGATTACTACACTGCCTTACACTTTTTTAGTCTTCTTATTTATTCCAGTAGGACCTTGACTTGACCTCGTCACTACTCTACCGAGGTTAGGCTTGGCACTTACTGGGTACCATTGTGGTGTACCCATGCTACGCTTTTTGCACATCTTTTTGTGCAGATCCAGGTACTTCCTACTAGCTCAGACATTAGCGAGAGTTCACTTGCAGAGACTTCAAGGTATACCTGCTGGCGTTCACAGGCCACGGAGTCCCCTTCTACCTATATTTCTTTATTTCATTATCCTTTATAGGCATAAATGTATAGGAGTATTCAATACGACTACTCAGAGTTTGTGACATATATTCGCCAGGTCCTGGGAGTTGAATATACTGAGTCGCAGAGTTTATTTATTATAATTGCTGAGTTTTGAAACTTATATTTATCATTTCTGTTATTTCTCCATGAGTGTTAGGCTTACATAGTCTTAGAGACTAGGTGCTATCACGACATCCTACGGAGGGAAATTGGGGTCGTGACAACAGTGGTGGACTCCGACGACATTGTCTTCCTCTACACTTAGTGGCGGTTTTGTAGTGGTCCAATTGCAAGTTAGTATAAATTTTATTAAAATTATTAAATTTAGTCAAGTATTTAGAAATTTATGTTAGAAAATATATTGATTTTCAGTTTTGTAAGATTTTATGTGTTTGAAGAGTCTCCTCATGAATGACTTGATACTGAGCCTTAGGATCCCATGTGTATTTTTAAGTGGAGTAGTTTTCTTGTAACTGATCATTCGTAATCTTTTGAACACATTTGTCATATGGAGTTCCACTTGAGAATAGAAATTTCTTTGATATTTCAGTAGTATTGTTGGGCAAACAAACATGATTTCTTACATTTTGAATTGGGGGGCCACTGATATTGCTTTGATATTTTGTTTTCCTTTTACCTCTCTTCCTCTTAGTAAAAATATTAAATAAATGATAGTAATAAAAAATTTATATAATTTGTGAAATTTGATGAAGTACGATCTAATAAATCGCAATTAATTTAGTAAAAGAGATTTTTGAAAATATGACAAGAGAATCGGCAAAACTAAGCTAATATTTCTACTTTTATACCTATAAAATAGAAGCCTTGAAATTAAATTTCTTTAAAATTGGTTTCTTAAAAATTAACTTATTGTGTAATTCTATTTAACCTTTCAAAATAAGAACCTTTAAATAAAATAATATTTAACATTTTTTTGTAGATGAAATTTGGGCATCGTAGATGGATGTATGATAGAAATCATCCAAATCGTATGGGGTTGCAGGATGGATTTATAGAAGGGGTTGCTAGCTTTATTGCTAAGGCAAAGACACTTGATGATTTTCTTATCGAAGGGACGATTAGTTGTCCCTATGTGAAATGCAAGTGTCTTAAGTTACTGGGGCCCGACATTGAGGAATCGATATGTGAGGCATATTTGGCTAGAGAAACATCTTATTTCTGTTCATATTATTTTGAACATGATGTGCCATGTTTAAGAAATAGACTTGATCGGCATGATGATAGTGGCAATAACGATCCATTTGCACCACCCTTTATCATATTCAATCAACTTGGAAAAGGTGGTCCAAAATGTAGTTCAACACGATTTTCGACTGAGATGGAGCTAAAGTTAGCTGCAATACATGTTCTACTAAATTGTCCCGAAGTCCAACCTTATTATACATAAAGTGTACATTTATATTACCGACTTATATTCAGTCTTAATTATCAACCATTCCAACTAATGAAAAGTTTCAAATTTGTCGGACAGTTGGTTTGTGGGTACATATGTGCATGATCATGTGTATCCTAAGTTTGCATATTGGTTTAAACACTTTGTAAGTATTAGCAAAGTTTCTTCCAATGCAATTATTATCAGGTGTACGTACCTTGTAATTTTCTAATTAACTGTTATATTTTGCATTTGATCTAGGTTCATAATCCTGATAAAGGTGTAAATGATCAACTTTTGCGTGACATTGCTTGAGGACCTAGCCCTAAGGTCATAATGATGTCTAAGTACTCCTTCAATGGATACAAGTTTCATAAGAAGAATGGTCCAAGGGCAAAAAAATTAATAATAGTGGCGTGCGTGTGAAAGCTGATGATGATGTTGATTATTATGGTGTGCTTCAATAGATATTAGAACTCGAGTCTAGTGTTGGTTGGCCGAAGAAAAAGTTGTTACTCTTTTTAGTGTAAATGGTATGATCCAATACCTACGAGAGATACAAAGGTGCATCCGCAACATAAAATAGTTGTAATAAAGCACACGGGGAGGTATAGACTCTATGACCCATGTATCATAGCACAAAATGTGAAACAGGTGTATTATGCAGCTTATCCTTTGTGCAAGAAGAAGGATGCATGGCGGGTAGTGATGAAAAAAATCCCGTGGGTAGAGTTTAGATCGAGGATACATTAGATGTAGCGTACCAGAATGACATTTCAAGTGTTGAAGCAAAGGTGGATGGTCAACTAACAGGTGAATTGCATGATATTGAAGGTCTTTATAAGGAATTCGAGCCTTTAGTCTTAGATAAAATCAAAGTGATTATGAGGAAGGAACATCCATGGCAAAGGAGGATGGAGATTCAAGTGATGAATATGAAGCAAGCGAGGATGAAGGGTCATATGAATGAAAAAATCGATGATGAAAATGAATATGATCAATATGAAGAAAGCGATGAGGATTGAGTTGTTTGTGTGTTTTATGACTTGTTTGATTTCTTATGTTATTCCTTATGTTATTGTTTTATTTTTATATCTTGTTGGACTTTATATATGTTCTTTTTTTAATTGTTTTAATATGTAGAATAATTGCTTTATATTATTACATGTTAATTTTTTATTAGTATATTTTATTTTACTTAATTTGCACAGATGGCTTCTAAGGGTAAAGAACTGAAAAAATCTTAGAAGAAAAAAAAAAACTTTTCCATCCACGAGTTATCACATTCCTCCAAATATTCTTAGGATGAGTCCTCCTCCTAGTTTTCCTCGTCCTTCTCAGTCGACGACTGCATTACCACTTGAGTTTTTTAGAGTCCCCCCTCCCCCCGGCTAGCACAGTACAATATTATTTCATGCCAACCCAGGATGGTTCAACATCCACTACTCTTAATTTTATGCCCACGCCTAATTTGCCACCTTTGAGTCCTCATTTGCTTGCTAGTCAGCATGATGGTTCACTATTGATTCCATCCCAGGGCGGGCATGATGGTTCATCTTGTGCTTTCATCGTCTCCGCTCAATTATCATCTCCTTCATCATCTACTCCTAGTATTTCTAGACTTGATATTGGAGGATCTCAGGCGGCTGCATCCCCATCTACTAGTGCTGCTTCAATTGCTCCTTCACGGAGACAATATGCTGGTGGGACTGTAGAGTACGATCATATGCATTGAATAATTATCGTACCCCATGCGGACGAGTAAGTAATTCTTTAATTTTTATTTATTAGAATAAAGATCTACATATATTTAACGAATATTTATTTTACATATAATGCAAGTTTTTGCCATCCTTTCAGGCCACACATATGGTTGTGGAAGCTATGAAGCCATTTTTCCACGAGCCGTGGGATTCCTGGAGAGAGATTGCATACCAAATCATATTGAATATGTGGTTTCAATTTAAGGTACAAATAAATATAATTTATATAATATATATAATATTTATTGTGTTCGTCTAACATTTATTTTAGTTGCAGACTAAGTGTGTATGGCAGCCGCAGCATGAAAATCTGGTGAATGAAAATTTAGAGAAGAGAGCTCAGAAAAGGATTAAAGATACTCACTTTGTTGCTCAAAAACGTGGGAGCAAAACTTGTTGTTGCATGAAGATGTCTGGTCTCAATTATTGGCGAAGTGGAATATCGAAGAATGGAAGCAGAGGAGTGAAAAGACGAAGGCAAATAGAGCCTCCAGTAAGGGGCTCGTTGCACACCGAAGGTTCAATCAGTTTTGCAGCCCATCGATTGAGATTGGTAAGTTATTTATAAAATCTTATTTAACTTTACTTATATGAGATTCAAGTAATAAACTCATATTTTTTATTTTGAAAGAAAAAGGCACATGGGGGAGATGTGTCTCATGCTACTGTCTCTGGGGAAACATATAAGAAGAAGAAGGAGGATGGTACAAGAGAAGCATGGGTCGAACTGCGTGCATCAGGGACATATGTAAGATTCTAACAATTCTACCTTTATTCTTCGTTAAGATTAATTCGTTTATATAATATTTGTCAACAAAATTTTAGGAAAGGTATCACTGAAGAATGGAGGAGTGGAAACAAACTCAGCCTGATTTTCAGCCAACGCTCGAAGATATGACTTCGATATGGACACAGGCTGCCGGTGGAGTAAATAAAGGTATAAAATATTTTAGTAATTTTTTATATATTGACTTCGTTTTTATATTATTTTGCACAAGTTGTATGTTTTTTTCTTGCTCATTTAAATATATATTTTTTTATTTCTCATGAAAATAAATAAAGGTAGAGTCTACGGACTTAGAGTGCAGCCGTTGTCCAGCCGCATTATTTAGTGGTGTTTTTGCTTCACCCGAAGAAATTGAGAAAATACGGACGCAAATCGATGAATTATCTCAACAATGGAATAATGTTCAAGAAACAATAAGTATGATGCAGATATTTATGGCAAACCATGGAAAACAATGTACAATGGAAGAATCTAACAACGAGGAGACTGAAATCGATGATGATTGGTAGTACTAATTTTGAATGTAATATGAGTTTAGACTTTATTTGTTTCGGCTTGGTTGGTTTTACACTTGGATTATGTGTTTTAGACTTGAATATCATTTGGTTGAAGTTTTATACTAAATGTGTTTTAATAGATGTGTTTACACTTGTTTCAAAGTGTTGTATAGTTTGGTAGTTTGATATTTGATGTTTTGTGTTCAATTGCTTGAGCAACTGTGACACCTATTAGGTTGGCTGAATGATTGGTTTTGAATTGCAGGTGGCGTAGCATAAAATGCAGCAGAATTCTGCTGAAAATTTCAGATTTTTCGTCTTATTTCTGACTGTTTTGGCCGGAAACTTAACTGGAATTCCTAGATTTACGTCTGAAGTGGTCGAAAAAATTAATTATTATTAATTTAATTTTAATTTTTTGACCAATTTGGTCGGAAATTATGAATTTAATTTAAATTAATTTTTAAATTACCGGTCAAATTGGTCGGAACTATCAAAATATTATTAATATTTATTTTTAGATGTGTGGCAGATTCGATCGTAAAATTACCGACCGTTTCGGTCGCAAAATTCATATTTAGCAGGTCGCCCAGTTTTTTATTCTTTGTGACTATTTTGGTCGCAAATTTCCAACTATTTTGGTAAAAAATATTTTGCAACCATCTATATTCCGATCACTTCATTTCCGTCGAAAATAAGTGACTTCTGATTGATTTCCGACGGAAATGGTGATCGGAAAATTGATATTTTCTAGTAGTGCTAGAAACGAGGTTACTTCACTGTGGCACTGAGTCAAAATGTTAACAAGCATTTGAAAAGGTTTATGGATATATGTTGGGGGAGCAAACAAATAAATATTTTGGAAGATGCTCTGTGGCTAAGGATTTTTTAAATATTTCGGAAGATGATTTGTGGCTAAGTATTTTTCCCTTCTCACTAAAGGGTAAGGCGTTGGATTGGTTGGGACGCTTGCCTAATCATTCTATCCATACTTGGGATGAATTGGCGGTGAAGTTTATTTCAAAGTGTTTCTCTCTTGGGCACATGACTACTCTACGGGATGAGATATTGGCTTTCAAGCAAGAGACAATGAACCTTTGCATGAAATTTGGGAGCGATATAGGACAATAGTGAAGGACTGCTTGAACAATGATATAACCGATTACATGATCCAACAAACCTTCTACCGTAGTATTAATACTACGAATCAATGTGTGTTTAATCAATTGGACAGGTGTAATTTCATGACAACACCTTATGTGGAGGCATGTGAGATTCTCTATGAAATGGTAGAAACCTCTTTGGCTTGGCAATCCCAAGCTGATATTACCCAAGCTGATCCCAACATGATTCATCTTCTTAAAGAGTGCAAGACCATGGGCAAGCTATAGTCGAATTGGTCACAACCATGACTCAACTTACTAAGCCCCAACTTCATAAAACCCAAGCTCCTAAGCAAGTTCATGCTATGGAAAGGTGAATGTCTTGGTCAACATGAAGACGACCAAAGGTCCACAATTTCAATCCCAAGTAGAGAATTATGCACAAGATGATGGTAGCTTTAACCAAGATGATTTTTATCAAGAGCAAGAAGAAGAGATACAATTTGTGAATAATTACCAAGGGCAACAGAGCAAGTTTCAACGCTCCAATCAAAATCAATGGCGTTCTCAAAATAACAAGGCAATTGGGTTTCTAACAATCAAAGGAATTGGCATAACAGCAACAACAATAATTAAGGGAATTGAGCAGGCAACAATCAAGGAAATTGGGAAAACAATAACAATCATGCAAATTGAGGATCGGGTTTTCAAAGGCTTTTAATGTACCAACAAACAAGCAACTCCCCTCCTTATCTTTCCCATGGTTCAAGTTCTTCAAACAATGAAACAGGTCGTATTGAGAACATGTTCAAGCAAATGATGCAGAAGAATACAGATTCGGATGCCCAACTTGCCTCACATACCACATCAATCCATAATCTTGATGTTCAAATGGCGCAAATCTCTCAAGCTCTTAAGACTCGTCCTAAGGATGCATTACCAAATGACACGGTAGTGAACCCAAAGGGTGATAATAACACGGGGTATGCTATGGTGGTTACAACAAGAGGTGGGAGAGACGGGAATGCACCCACCTCAAATGAAAGGAAAGTTTTGGATGATGACCAAGTGAACCAAGACAAGGAAATCCCACATAATAATGTTCAAATACATTATGAAGTCCGGATTGATATTGATGATAGTGTGGATGAGACCCAAGAAGAGGTGAACCCGTCTAGCGAACACATTATTGACATAACGGAACTCGTAGTGCAAAAGGCCAAGGCACCCTTGCCAAAGCCTCCACCTCCTTACCCTAAAGACTTGCTAATAAAAATGGTGAAAATCAATTCAAGTAGTTTATTCAAATGATGAAAGGTGTCTCTATTAATGTTCCATTGATAGATACTTTCAAATGCCCGATCATGCCAAGTTTATGAAAGATATTGTGACCAAGAAAAGGTCGATAAATTTTGAAACTATCAAGGTCACTCATCAAGTGAGTGCAGCTGTTCATTCCATGGATCCTAAGTTGGAGGATCCTGATACTTTCACGATTCCTTGTACTATTGGAAGTGCCGATTTTGCTAAAGCTCTTTATGATCTTGGGGAGAGTATCAATTTGATGCCTTACTCGGTGTTCAAAACTTTGGGGATTGGGATGAAGAGGCCATTTGGAGTGATTGAGGATATGTTGGTCCGAGTTAATAAGTTTTTCCTTCCGGCTAACTTTGTTATTCAAGATTGTGAGGTTGATTATAACGTGACTATCATTCTTGGGAGGCCTTTCCTTGCTACGGGTAAGGCCCTTTGTGATGTGGAAGCCGGAGAACTCACTTTTTGGGTTGGTGATGAACAAGTGGTATTCCATGTGTGCAAGTCTATACGTCAACCAAATAGCAATGACGTTTGTTCTTTGTGGACTTGGTGACCGATGTGATTATTGATGACACAAGTGCTACAATAAATGTTAGTGACATGTTGGAAGCCGTTTTGCTCAACTTTGGTGATGATATGATGGATGGTTTCATGGAATCTGTGAATTTTTTGCAAGGGATGGGATCTTATAACTATGCACCCCGTAAGTTATCTTTGGATCTTGAGAATAAGAAGACTCCTCCTACAAAGCCTTCTATTGAAGAGCCACCTATGTTGGAGTTCAAACCATTGCCACCTCACCTTCCGTATGAATTTCTTGGCGCTTATTCTACTTTACTGGTTATTTTTTCCTCTTGTTTGACAAACGTGCAGGTTGATTGCATATTGGCGGTGCTGCAAAAGAGGAAGAAAGTTGTTGGGTGGACTTTAGTGGACATTCGGGGTATAAGCCCCGCATTTTGCATGCATAAGATCAAGTTGGAGGATGGTGCCAAACCATCCATTGAGCATCAAAGAAGTCTCAACGAAGCTATGAAAGAGGTGGGCAAAAATGAGATTATCAAGTGGTTGGATGTCGGGGTTGTCTACCCCATTTTCGATAGTTCATGGTGCTCTCCGGTTCAATGTGTCCCAAAGAAGGGGGCATGATGGTTGTTACCAATGATAAGAATGAATTGATTCTAACAAGAGCGGTCATCGGTTGGAGAGTTTGTATGGATTATCGTAAGCTCAACAAAGTCACAAGGAATGATCACTTTTCTCTTTCTTTCATGGATCAAATGCTTGATAGATTGGCTGACTGTGCTTTTTATTTTTTTGTTGATGGGTAAGCCTAATTCTTATTGCTTTGTAAGATCAAGAGAACACCACTTTCACATGTCCATATGGTATTTTTGCTTTCAAACGGATGCCTTTTGGTTTGTGCAATGCACCAGCGACTTTTCAACGGTGTATGATGGCCATTTTCACTGACATGGTGGTCGACTAACTTGAGGTCTTCATGGATGACTCTGTGGTTGGATATTCTTTTGATGATTGTCTTGCTAATTTGGACAAAGTGTTGGCTAGATGTGAGGAAACAAATTTGGTACTCAATTGGGAGAAATGTCATTTCATGTTTGATTGAAGGTATTGTCCTTGTCCATAAGATTTCAAAGAATGGTATTGAAGTGCACTAGGCGAAGATTGAAGTTATTTCTAAGCTTCCACCCCCACCTCGGTAAAGGGTGCGGGGAGTTTCTTGGGCCATGCGGGTTTCTACCTGGGATTTATCAAGGATTTCTCTAAAGTAGTGAACCTGTTGGGCAAGCTCCTTGAGAAGGATGCCAAGTTCCATTTCAGTGATGATTGTATGAGAGCTTTTGATCAATTGAAGCTCAAGTTGAAAACTACTCCTATCATTACCTCTCCAAATTGGAGTTTGCCGTTTAAGCTCATGTGTGATGCAAGTGATGTAGTGGTTGGGACTGTTTTGAGGTAACGTATCAATAAAGTTTTTCATCCAGTTTACTATGCTAGTAAGACCATGAATAGTGCCCAAGTCAATTATAATCGTAAAGCAGAAAGATATTGTGTTTGCTATTGAGAAGTTCTGCCTGTACTTGATGGGTGCTAAATTTATTATCCATACGGATCATGTGATATTTCGCTATTTTATGAACAAAAAGGAATCTAAATCTCGTTTGATGAGATGGGTGATTTTGTTGCAAGAGTTTGATAGTGACATCCAAGATAAGAAGGAAATTGAAAATCAAGTGGCGGACAACTTGTCTCATTTGGAGGAGGAGGGGAGGCCACATGATGTCCCTGAAATCAATGATTCTTTCCCTGATGAACACCTTTTGGCACTTTCAACAAAACAAGTACTGTGGTTCGCGGATTTGGCAAATGTTTTTGTGAGTGGTATAATTCCAGATGAGTTCTCATCAAACCAAAAGAAGAAGCTCAAGAGGGACTGTCAAGAATACTATTGGGATGAGCCATACCTTTTTCGGATTTGCACGGATGGGGTGATTCGGAAGTGTGTGCTGGAGGAAGAGCATGGTGAGATTCTTGGGGCTTGTCATTCTTCACCATATGGTGGTGATCACGATGGAACAATAACAATGGCTAAAGTCCTAAGTTGTGGTTTCTATTGGTTTATACAAGGATGCAAATGAGTTAAATAAAATATGTGATGAATGTCAACGGGCCGGTGGAATTTCAAAGAAATATGAGATGCCTCTTACAACCATCTTGGAGACTATTATTTTTGGTGTTTGTGGTATTGACTTTATGGGCCCTTTTGTGAATTCTTGTGGAAACACCTACATTTTGGTCGCGGTGGATTATGTGTCTAAATGGGTTAAGGCCGTTGCATTACCCAATAATGAGGCTAGAAGAATTGTGGTTTTCTTTACGAAGAATATTTTTACAAGATTTGGTACTCCACAAGCAATCATAAGTGATGGGGGTCACATTTTTACAACAATGCTTTTGACACTTTACTTGGCAAGTATGGTGTTACTCACAAGGTGAAAACTCCCTATTGCCCACAAGCTAGTGGTCAAGTGGAAGTTTCCAATTGGGAGATAGAGAGTATTTTGTCAAAGGCAGTGAAAGCAAATAGGACAGATTGGTCTAAGAAGCTTGATGATGCTCTATGGGCATATCAGACAACTTACAAAATACTATCGGAATGTCTCCATACCGATTGGTATTTGGGAAAGCCTGTCATCTTCCAGTGGAACTAGAGCACAAGGCAATATGGTCTTGAAAAACTTGAATCTTGATTGGGATGTAGCCGCTAACTTGCGGGTTATACACTTGAATGAATTAGATGAGTTCTGGTACTATTCATATGAGAGTTCATACTTGTACAAAGAAAAGATGAAATATCTTCATGACAAGCATATTTGGAACAATGATTTCAAGGCCGATAATCAAATGTTGTTGTTCAACTCATGGTTGAGGATGTTTCCCGGGAAGCTCAAGTCAAAGTGGAGTGGTCCTTTTGAAATTATTGGTGTGACACCTTTTGGTACCTTGGACTTGAAGAACAAGAACAATAAAATATTTTGAGTCAATGGTCACTGGGTGAAGCACTACATAGGAAAAGTTGGAGAGAGCCGCGTGGTGGGGGTTATCTACTCCGCTTGAGGATCCTATGATATTGCATCATGCCACGATGTTAAATAAGGCGTTTCTTAGGAAGCAACCCAAGTTCTTTTCCTTTTTTTCTTTTAGTTAGATGTTATTCATTTTTTCTAAACTTGATTTGAAGTGTGCTTCAGGGATTAGTGTTAGATGTGAAATGATAGCTGAGGTTGTATCATTTAGGCCAAAAATGCAGACTGCCCTTTTTCTTTGTACTGACCACAGAAAAGAAATGCTGACTGCAGAAGAATTTGTGCGGCCGTAGTTTTCATCTACGGATCACACTTGCAAGAATCAATCAGGTGCTAAATGGAAGGTCCTCTGAACTTTTCTCCCAACAGCGCAGAGTGAATTTGCGGACCATCACGAATTATGCGGTCGCAAAAGGCACTATCAGAGAAGTGGTTGCACTACAGTGTCAAGAGCGGCCGCACTTGCAAAAGTGCGGACATCACAATTATGTTTTCCACTGGTGGCTAGGTAACAAAGTGTGGACCGTATTTGGAATTGTGCGGCCGAACTCACCTCTTTTGACCCTCACTTTCTCCGAGCATAAATAGTATAGTAGCCCCCTACACTTTTTCACTCTCTTTGTTGTTTCACTGTTACACTGAGAAGTTACCCAAAGTACTTGTAATTTGGATCACAAACAACCCTTCACTCACTTAGATCTTAGTACACTAGCATTATCTGGTATGCATTACTTCAATATTATTGCTTTTATGTTTTAATTTATTTTGATTTTTCTTTTTAACTTCTTTTAGGCCATCTGTTATTACATTCTTTCAATGTGTCCATGTGGTGTAGTTTAGTACTGGAAAATTGATAAAGCATGCTTAGATTGGGTTGGGTTGACTGTTTATCGTGTCTATACCATGTTTCCTAGTAGGATTGAACAAATTTTTTGCATAATCTGGGTTAATAGATCTGTCACTGTTATTGTTCTTGACCGTGCGAACCGCACTTGAAATTGTGCAGTCCGTAAACTGTTGTTTTAGGGTAACTTAGTTGGCTTGTTATTTGTGTGGACGTACTTTAATAGTGTGGACCGTGGATTTTATTATGCGGCCGTAGAATAAGTCCGCATTGATAATCAGAGACCTCCTCTCTAAGCATCGCAAGTGCAAACTGAAAATCTTTTGTGCGGACCGCAGATGATTTCTGCGGTCGCAGAAGGCAATCGCATTATCTATCAAAGAAGATGAACATGAGAACTCAACATAACTGTGCTGAAGTGTGGCCCGCATGTGGAATTGTGTGGTCCAAACTTCCACTTTGCGGACCGCACTTCAAAATGTGCGGACTACACTTGACCCTTCTCTAATGCATGCTGTAATCCTGAAACCTCACTGCTTCTATGATGTCCTCACATGCTTATATAATTCTTAACTGTTTAAAACATGAATATCAATTGACAAATCTCATTACGCATATACAGATAATGGTGTGATCAAGAGGTCAAGCTGAATCTTCAAAAGGAAGAGGTGAATCTTCAAGGGGCACTTGCAGAGGTGCCATGCACCCAAGTGTGAAACGAGCAATTACAAATAGGACAACTATAGGCCGGGGGAGAGGTAGAAGCCTCTCAGAGTCGAGTTCTTATGCCCTGTGTCTGTCACTCCTCTCTTTTGTTTAGGCGACGAGATTTACTAAACCCTTTTCGGTTGATAAAAGGCTTAATAAAATTCATAAAAGGGAATTCCAATTTTGGAAGTGACAAAGAAAATAATTATGAAAATTTAGAGTCGCCACCTGACAATTGATTCTTGGTGTGTTAGGCCACCATTTCAGAACTTAGGCTCAAAGCCAAGTTCGTACCAAAGATTTAGGTAAGGGGGTTCATTTGACTCGGGGAGAAGGTGTTAGGCATTCCCCAAGTTCCCTGAAAGTCACGGTTGCGTACTTGATCAAGTTGACTTATAATACATTTGAATTGAGATAAAACAAACACATAGGAGGTTTGAAGTCATTCCCAGCTAACAAAGAGAGAAAAAAAAACATGACTAAGATACTATTAGTTTTACTTTCGATCTATATTTATAAATGCCTCAAGGCATCCCCCGGAATATCAAAATACATAAGTCTTTCGGGGCATTCCCTGGATAAATTCAACTAAGGAATGACCTCTCGCCTCACAAGTTAACAAAACGTCCTAGTATTGCCTACCTGTGTGTGGTCGGCCTAAAACATGCTACTAGCAAGCAATAGAATGAAATAAAATAAGATCTAAAAGTAAAGAAGAGATTAAATTTCAATTCATGATCTTGTTCTTTCAACGTTTTATTTCATGCATTTATCCCAACCCGGTCCGAAACATCGCAAAAGAAAACAAGCAAAAGATGAAATGTAATCGCAGGTGGGGAATATGCGGTCGTATATCGCGTATGCGAACCGCATACTGCACACGAAAGGCCGCAGATTTGAACAGATTCTTAGGCCATGCCCAATGTCGAGAATGCGATCCTATTTGCAATCGTCAATCAGGTATGCGAGCCGCAGATCATGCTTTGGAGACCGCAAATCTGGACAGAGTTCTGGGCAAAATTTTAGTGTAAAAAATGCGATGACCAAGCCAGAAATGCGAACCGCATATCAGTTATGTGGTCGCAGAACCTATCCCAAACGCGAAAATGCGAACCGCATATCAGTTATGCGGTCGCACAATCGACCCTGACGCAGGTTACCTCTATGTTTTTGGTTTCGATTTTAGCTAGCATATGATGTTTGTCTTCAATTATCTTACTCTATTTCATAAGCGTGAATTATACATATCGATTCATAAAGTTATTAATCTAGAACATAAACATCCAAGGCTTTGTTCATACTTTATTCAGCCAAATAAAACAAACAAGAGTCGAGAGATGGACCTGGTAGAGAATTTTTGTTAGTTTTGAGAATCAATATCAGCTATGGAGCAGCGAACCTCGACCGGAAGCTCGAACTAGCAGCTTGAATCGAAACTCAAATACCCTGTTCTACCAAAATCGAAATTGAACGAAGTAGAAGTATATGTTCCTCTATTTTTGTTTCTTTTTGTTTTTGAGATTTTTGAGAAGAAGATTGAAAGTGAATTTGACCTCTCTTTTTGATTTCTCTTTGTTTTTGAAACTTCAAATTGAAATAAAAAACAATATCAAACTCTATGTTTCAGATTGGTCGTTCTCATTTCTCTTTTCTTTTCTGATTTTTCTGCAATTTTTCTGGGAAGAAGAAGACTGAAAAAATGGTGGTCCTCTCCAGATCTCCTCTCTTTAAGATCGACCCCTATCTCTCCTTGTTCTTGCTCTCTCGAATCCTCTCCAGAATAATCCCTCTGATTTTTGTTATGAAGAATAATGATGGGAATATCAGGTGAGTGCCTAGAGTGCGTGTGTGCGTGAGAGGAAGATCCTCTCTCAGAGGTCGTTAGGATATTTATACGTGACTGAGAGGATTGGGCTGGGTTGGATCATTTTGTGGGCTGCTGAATTTGGACT
This sequence comes from Nicotiana obtusifolia, assembly GCA_002018475.1. NCBI lineage: Eukaryota > Viridiplantae > Streptophyta > Magnoliopsida > Solanales > Solanaceae > Nicotiana > Nicotiana obtusifolia. The sequence goes on along the minus strand of MCJB01035843.1, from coordinate 356,149 downwards.
TCAGTATTTGTGGGATTGGGCCAAAACAAAAGTCTGACAACTAATTTTAAAGTCCAAAAGATAAGACCTTGATTGGATTAGTATTATTATAAAAGACAAAAACTTGGAACTATTTTTGGTATTTTCAATTTTGAACTTAAAAATATAATTAAATTTAATAATAAAATAGATTCCTATGAAAAATAGGGTCCCATAATTATTCTAAAAGTATTGCGGCTATTAGGGGTGATTCTAGTACGTGGGTCAAAAATTACATGTCTACAGTCTCGGGATGCCTCAGAGGGGAAGTTGATGTCTTTACCGGAGGAACACAATAAAGAAAAATCTAGGCCACAGATGTAGTCTAAGCCTCTAGATGTGACTTTTACATCTCACAACACCTACCAAGGTTCATATAGCGACAGTCATGAGTCCAACACAGCTGCTCGAAGCTCTGATTCTAATGATGCCCCAGATAATGGGAGAGGGGGAGCTAGTGCACAGGCAGGCTTGGATCGGACTATAAAGAAGGTTGTTTGGGAAAATTATTTCTTGCATTTTCAAGCATATACAGACTTCCGGATATGGTGGAGGACAGATCTCTGACTCACGAGCGACTATTCCTCCTCAAAGACTTTGACAAATACAACCCGCAGTCTTAGAGCAATTTATCAAGAGAAATGGGGTGGATGCAATTTACTGAGAAGCTGGTGGATGTGAAGGAGCATCTTATTCGGGAATTCTATGCCAACATAACAAATATTCTCAAAAGGACAAACATCACCAAGGTGCGCAACCTGAAAGTAAAGTTTGATCAGCAAACTTTAAATGCTTACTTGGGATTTGACGATATGGAGCCAAAGAAGTATTTGGAAAAGGTGGCTTTGAAGGAAGAGGCTAGACCATGGCTTACTGAGATTCTTGCACTCGGACTTACTCCCCCTTGGATAGGTGCCGGGGTGCATAGCAGGGTAACACATCTTACCCCTACCCCAGCACTATTACTGAGTATCTGACTGATGCCGAGGTGGAGTCTTGGCCATTTGACACCAAGGTCAAGCCGACCAATCCATCTGAGTGGTACAAGCTGCAAGATCCAAGGAACCCAAAGAAGAGCATACATCCTTCTATTACTGCTGGCCAGTCTGATAAGCCAATAGTTGTAGCTCCTAGTCCATCTGATATTCCATCTATTTCGTCTTAGCCATACTAGTGCCATAGCCTCCATCCCTGAGCCACCATCCTCAGGCCCTACTACAGTGCCTACTCCAGCTCCGAGGCCGCACATATTCCTACAGGCTCGTTGTCTGCCTTGCGGGTCTCTCAGACATTTGTGAGCCTCAATAACTGGATGCAAGAAGCTACTTCAAAGCGATCTGAGATCTCCAGTATAGTTGCAGCGCAGTCATCTTCATAGGCACCATTGGATCCCTCTAACATATATAAGAACCTCACCCAGTCTTGGACAATCAGAAGTGATTATGGATACACCAATACAATGTGGTGCAGTGATAGAGCGGTTGACCAAGCAGGTAAAGAAGATGAGGAAGACACATGCCAGCAAGAAGTCAATTAATGTACTTCGAGCTGAGGTGACCCAGATAGTTGAGGTCGGAGATTTGCCTTTTGACATGCTACTAGACCCTACCCAGCCTCACCTAGCTCCTTCTTCTCATGAGGATCCTGCTACTCAGATTGTGGAGCCAAATAGGCCATTCCCACACACAATGATGACATTCAGTTAGCTAAGCCAACTGGGAGTGACGCTGTTGGTGACATTTTGATGTTTGAGGACACTTGGGGAGTTTCTTCTCCCTCTTTGCTTTTTGATCTTATTTTGCTAAGCATTGAGAAAAATACTTCTTTTTATTTGGGGGGGGGGGGGGGGG
>MCJB01035843.1:343701-354261 GCA_002018475.1 Nicotiana obtusifolia | reverse complement strand
GGGGGGTGGGGGTTGGAGTACATTTGACGATGATTTGATACTTTTGATAACATTGGGATGTAATAATTGGATGATTCTACTTTTTTCTTTTTTTTATCTTTAGTAGTTGTTATATTTATTAGCAATTTTAGTTGTTTGTCTTTAATTGTGTTTGTTTTAATAGCTTTTATATTTTTCTTATTAGTGTTGATAATAAATCTTTGATTTTCTTAATGCCGCAGTTCTTTCCAAAGGTGGTCTGTTGTATGAACCGGGTGACTCTTCCCGAGGAGGGATAGTGTGACAATTTTCTTAAGGGAGTCACTTTCATGTTTAGGTAATAGTAGTAGTAGGTAGTAATGAATAAAATCCCTAACTAAGTCATTTTCTAAAAAGAGTTACTTATGCTTCATATGGCACTAACATACTTAACCGCATGCTTATGATTTGAAATAAGATTTTTGGAAGAAATAGCTCTAGTTTAGTAACTTTGAGGTTCTTGAGTTGACTTTGATAATCATTAGGTGGTTGAATGGACCATATCGATCTTTAACTTGAATGTGATCGTTGTGGGATTTAGACTCTATCCTCTTTTACGGTCTAGTTGCATGAGAGGTGAGATGAATTCTTGTTTCTAGTCCAAGTACTTGAGTGAATAGTCTAGAACTTGTCCTGACTGTTGTTGAGGAGAAATTCTAAGTTTGCTTCGTCTGAAAAATGATTATAGGCTTTCCTTGGACCGTTTGAGCTTTCTATTTTCCACCTTATGATCATTATCCCTAATCACCTCCTTTGAGAATTTAGCCTTTCTATGGTGGTAACCATGTTACAACCTTTACTCGTTTGATTATAATCCTCTCTTGGCACCCGAACCTTCCTTAATACTCATATGTAATAAGTGGCTCAAAGCCTAAGTTTGGGAGGAAAGTTGAGGAATCTAAAAAGAGGAATCAAAGCATTGAAAGGAGAAAAAAGAAATGATCTCCACAAAAGAGAAAGTAAAACAAAAGCAAAAATAAAAATGACAAGGGAGATTGATGAAATGACAATGAGGCAAGTATCTCTAGTATGAGCATCAAGGGAGAAAGAAAGAAATGAACAATAAAGATTGATGACAAGTCTCTCTAGCCCCCAAGAAAAAGAAATACCTCTAAGGGTTTGGCAAATGTGAACCAAGAAATGAAAAGTGGAGTGCTTGGAAGGATGTAACTACTTATCCCATATGGTGTCTACCCCAATCCAAAAGCCTTCATTACAACTGGAAAGAAGTCCTACTTGATTTTGAACCGAGTAAGCTTACATTAGTGCAGATTATGTGAGGGGCAAGCCTATGATACTTGAAGCTCTACTTGTGACATTTCTTTGTGAGAGAAGAGTGAAGCCTTTATTGCTCTGAAATTTGAGTGTTAAATCTTGAAGTGAGCATGGAAAATGGAAGGTAGAGGAGGAAGAGTTTGGAGTCCACCATGATTCAAATGAAAGAACAAGAGTCCTTGATGAGTGAAGCCAATTTTTGAAGCTCAAATGTCACACTAGAGTTAGACGCAAGTTGCAAGTTTTTGTAAAAAACAATTGTCACCTTGTTGAGAATGCATATTGTGGGTAAGTCTTGGTCCCAACTGAGTATGAATGACATACAACTGACTCTTTAGAATGAACTGTCACTTAGGGGAGGTGGGAACTAATCTATTTGCTTGAGAACAAGCAAAGACTTAAGTTTGGGGGAGTTGATAAGTGTGGATTTTAACCATTTATTAGTACCTTCGTTCCTTAGTTTTTAGTCCAAAAGTAGTGATATATGTTTTTGAATCTAGTGAAATTGTGTGAATTGCAGGCATACTAGAGGATGTGAGCTCGATGAATAAATCTATCTAAAAAAGGAGATGTCCCACTGTCAAAAAGGGAAGCGCAAAGAAGTGTGCGGTCCGCAGAACTTATTCTACAGCCACAAATGAAGATGCGGCCTGCAGAAATACAAGTGCGACCGATGATTTACCTGTGAAGCTTTAGAAGAGTTTAGCAGTAGCGCGGTCTGCACATCAAACTGTATGGTCGCAGAAGCTGTTCGCACTGAAAAGCTTGGAAAGAACAGAGAAGTTGCAAAAGACCAAATATGAAGCCTCCTTGAAGTGCGGTCTGCACCAAATTGTGCGGCAGAAGGAGAAGTGCGGCTACAAACGTTATTGTGAGGCTGCAGAATCGCTCCTACTACAAGAGCAATAGAAGAAAGTGCGGTCCGCAGCCTAAACTTGCTGCTGCAAAACCTCTCGAAGGGAATTTTTGTTAGCGAATTTCAGAGCACTATAAATAGATGAGAAACCCTTTTTTACGGCAACTTTTGTACTATTGTGCTGGTAGTGTTTAGATTTAGCAATTTTGGGAAATTGGTTACTATAATTAGAGAAGACTCATAACTTTTACTCTTTAGTTCTATTTTTATGTCTTCAATTACTTCTTCTTTTAAAATTTCTATGACTTTGAGTATGAGTAGCTAGATTTTATCTAGGGTTGTGACCCAACCTTAGTGTGTAAAACTTATGGGTATTTAATATTAATGCTTGTTATTGACTGGGTGTATATTATTTAGCTTTGTTTATATTTTATTTCTAGAATTATTGGTTGTAAATATTTATTCATGCTCATTTGACTTAGTTCTTACTTGAGAATGAAGAACCTAGTCTAGGAAAACTTTACAAACAAGAAATTGAACTAGTTGAAGTTTTGATTAGTTTGATTAAAAGATTTGTACTAGAGATTGGGATAATCCCACTTGGACTCATATCAATTGTTTAGATTTTTTACCCATTTAATCTTGAGAAAGAAAATTTGGGCATAAACACTCATTGATCGAGATTTACCAAGCAAGCTAGATTTACTCTACTCATTAGGTTTACACCTAGGTGGAGGTTATACTACTAGGCTTTTCCTTTATTTGATATAAACACCAAAAACATTTCATACACTAGTTACTACTATTTAGTTTATTTTCATAGAAGTCAACTTAGATAACAATTTCTCAATGTTGTTTGAAAAGTAAATCTAGTTATTTTAGTTCCGGGAGTTGGAATAGCTTCATTATGTCATTTGGTACTTGTGTGCAAAATTTGATTTGGGTCCCGAGGTGCTCGAGTAAATTTCGAACGGGTTCGACCATTTTGGGCCATGTTGTTATTGCCGGTTTGTGCTGTTACTTGTTGCTTCTGGTGTTCTTCATGATCGCTAAGGTCCAACCGCGATCGTGAAATATATTTTTTTCTGTTGCAAATTTGTTCTTCGCGGACGCGTTATATGGAACGCGTTCGCGAGTGGTAAGCTGATTGCATTCCGCATTCGCAATGAAGTGTCGCGTTCGCATAAAGTTGAGTTGAGGAGCTTGGAGCTGAGGAAATATCTTCGCGTTCGCGAAGTAGCAGACGCGTTCGAGAAGGTTTGGTTCTGCTGTGCATCGCGTTCGCGAGGACTATGCCGTGAACACACAGAGTCTTTTTGTGTCGGTGTGATTTTATTCATCGTGAACGCTATAGTCTTCCCACATTTGCGAATGGCATTGCTGGAGCAGTGTCAAAAAGTACTCTCTTTCGAAGATTTCAGACATTTTATCATATTTTGATCTCTCGGATTTGGGTGAATTTGGAGGCAATTCTCACCACATGGATCAGGGGTAAGTGTTTTCTACTCGGTTTTGATTATATTCCATGATTCGATCTTTGTTTTTGGCATTTGATTCATGATTTCAAAAGAGAAATTAGGGGGTTTTGTCTAAACTTTCCTACGATTAATTTTCTAGTTTTGAACATCGATTCGGAGCCGGATTTGAGTGAAATCAGTGGGGTTGGACTCGTAATTAAATGGGTTGTCAGATTTTGTGAGCTTTGTCGGGTTTTGAGGTATGGGCCCGAGTTTGACTTTTGGGTTGACTTTGAGTATATGTGTAAGATTCGACCTTTATCGATTGGGTTTGCTTCCGATGGAGTCGTTTGATGATTTTGAGTTGCTTTTGTCTAGTTTCGAGCAGTTCGGAAGATGATTTGAGCGGGATGGCGCTTTTAGTGTATCGATTGGGCTTGTTTGAGGTAAGTGTCTTGCCTAACTTTGTTGGGGGAATTTTTCCTACTAATTGCCATTGTTTGCTACATGCGGGGGTACTGCATATATGAGGTGACGAGCGTATATGCATATGTCCAGGGTTAATTATGCTCAGGGGTAAATTATATGATTAATTGTGCCTTGTAGAATTACGTGACCTCTTGTTTCACGTCTTACTTGACTTCTAGACTGCTAAGAATGTGAAATTAAATGCTAGAAACCAAGATTTAACAAGTTATAACTTGATTAAAATATGACAGATTTTCGTAAAACTATTGATGTGTTAAATTCGGTCATCACTATGCGTATTCACTAATATATCGCTACGACCGTTAATCTTGAGATATTGGATTCTATAGTTGAGTTGAAGATCATTTTTAAGGCTTGTTGAAATACTTGAACAATAAGGTTCTTGATGTTTATTGAATTGTTATTGGATTGAAAGCGATGATTGATGTTTATTTGGAATGTTCTCTTAGACACTCTCCTTGATGTTATCCATGCTTCCTACCTTGCTTGTCATTGATATACACGTGCTTGGTGAGAAAGAGTGTAAAGCACGAAGGGTGATGCCGTGCCATTGCATATGCGTTATCATGTGAGGAAGTGTGTAATGCACGAAGGGTGAGGCCGTGCCGTTGCATATACTTTATCATGTGAGGAAGAGTGCAAAGCACGAAGGGTGATGCCGTGCCATTCCATTTATATTATCATGTGACGATGAGAGTAAAAGCATGAAGGGTGATACCGTGCCATTTCTTTTACATTATCATGATCCCACTTACATTGTAATGTAAGGATGAGAGTAAAAGCACGAAGGGTGATGCCGTGCCATTTCATATACATTATTATGTGAGAATGAGAGTAAAAGCACGAAGGGTGATGCCGTGCCATTTCATTTACATTATCATGTTTACATATTATCATGTGTGCATGGCACGAAGGATGTTTCTGTGCAGGCGAGGACAAGGGACATGAATCATGTTGTGATATATCTTCCTTATGTATACATTCATGCCTTTACCTTGAGCTGTTATTATTGCACCTATGTTTTATTATGTGTCTTGTCGTTGTTGTCCTGCCTTTCTCCTTTATCTCAGTTATTTTTGTGTTGTCCATGTCTTCTATCTGTTTAACTTGCAAATATCATGCTCTCCTTCTTGTTTTTATATCTACATCCTTGCCATTTCTCATTTGTTGCACTTTTATATAAGCCTTTTACCATGTTAGTTATTCATGCCTTCTATTTGTTAGCTCATTAAGATCATGCCTTCCCTCTTGTTTGCTATATCTCCATCTAGGCCTTCTACCATGTTAGTTAGTGAAATTTATGTTCTTCTTTTCTAATTCTTGTCATTACTTCTATGCCTTCTACCTAGCCTGTTACCGTTGTCCATATGTAATGTCTTGTTCATTACTGCTACCTGTGTGTTTCTAACTTGGTCATTACTGTTATTGGCATTCTTTCACCTGGTTGGTACTGTTATACGTATATTTGGTGAAGATGAGATAAATGCACGAAGGTTGTTGCACTGCCATTCAATTTAATATGTTGAGTGTATTTCTCACACTATGAAATTTATAGATGTACTACCGTGGTTTGTCGGTTATCACTCTAATGAAAGGATTGGTCGTGATAATGGGGAATATTAAATCGTGATTTCTTCTAGTATTCATTGATTGCTTTGCATAATTGTTTCTTGCACTCTTTTCTGTTATGTTCTAGTGTTGTTCTACTGCTAGTCTACTGCACAGGTTATGTCAATGAATATCTTTTAACTAAAAAGCCTCTTCACTACTTCATCGAGGTTAGTCAAGATACTTATGAGTATATGGGATCGGTTGTACTCATACTGCACTTCTGCACTTCTGCCCTTGCTTGCAGATTTTGGAGCTGGAGTCGCTATGTATGGCGGGAGCTGGAATTGAAGATATACATGCGTATCAGCTATAGCTGCCACATGTCCTTGGTAGCTTTAGATTTTGCTAATCTGTTATGTAAACTTCAAATAGATGACGTATTTATCTATACCAGCTTTATCTTTTGTAAATTCTAAGTCTTAGAAGCTCATGATTTGTACTACTAGTCCTTGGGTTATTGTAGAAATGTTCCGATAATTCTTCCCTGTTTTCTTATAAATCTCATGCAGATTGTATTAAATGTTAGTTGGTTTACCTAGCGGGTCGAGTTAGGTGCCATCACGGCTAGTGGATTTTAGGTCGTGATAAGTTAGTATCAGAGCACTAGGTTCGTAGGTTCTGCGAGCCATGAGCAAGTGTCTACTTGGAGATCGGTATGGTGACATCAATGCCTATCTTCGAGAGGCTATAGGTCATTTAGGAAAAATTTTCCTTCTTTCTTTCCTTATCGTGCGGCCTTGTTTCAACTTGAAACATACGATTTTGATTCTTCCTATTTGTTCATATGTGATGTTGCGCACTTGGTATTCGCTATGCGCTGACGGTTTGTGATGTCGCGGATGGATTACGAAGGGCTATGGATGCTTGATTATCACTGCGATGTGGTGTCTGGTCTTGGGAGTGGATGCAACGATAGAATTTTTAGTCATTCATTTATGGTACGAGGTAGGTTCATATATCTAGTTGGTAAGCACGGACTTGGGAAGGCTGGCTACTGGCCTAGTTGTTGTGATTATGGTGGGTTCATGGTAGTGTGTTGATTTAAGTACAGCCGGTGGATTATCTCCTGCGTGATGAGTTTGGATCGTGTGTTTCATATGAGGTTTCGATTAGTGGAATGCATATATTATCATTTCAGAGCATTTGGGGAAGTTTGCTTGACTATTTCAAGGATGAGTAATGTAATACCCCAATATTTTAAGTGAGGATATATTGGACATTTAGAAAATAATTTAAGTCCAAAACAAAAAGGAAAAATAAAGGAACAAATTAAACTAATAAAACAAAAAGAAGAAAACCTAGTCAAACTAAAATAAAAAGGCCGAAGCCCATTAGAAACATATCTGCCAAAAATTGAAAAGGGTTAGGGGAAGGGGAACGAAGCAAAAGCTTCAGGAGAAACGAAAAAAAAAATAACAACTGAAGATTAAGGGAGTTCAAAGAGTTGAAGAGAACCAATAGCAGTGAAATTATCCCTGTTTCGCAAAGGAGAACAACGTGCAAAAGCTTGACACTGCAGAATGTAAAGCAAGAATGGTATCAACACTCGACAACATCTGCGAATTCGAATAACTTTCGATTTCTTCGGGTATCATTTAAACTCCTTATTTGGGCCTTCTTGACAGATTCTTAAGTTTTCTTCTTCAGTTTACTAACTACATATCAGTCTATTTATATACCACAACGAGGTCCAAACACACAGATTTTAATTTGGTGTAAAATATAATGAGTAAATTTTATGAATATGTAGAATTGATAGATAATAGACCGATTGAATTACCCATCGCATGGGTAAATATAATTAGATGAAGTTAGACTCAAACATGAACCCGATGGTTAAGTATTCTAAATTAGCTATAAATTAGCCTAAACATAGAAATTAACATAAGACCGATATTATGTAATTATAGATTGAATTGGAGGAAGTTGTACGAATTGCTCGAGGTAAAGCATTTGGAATTTCGGCACGAGTACTGTGAGTAGTAATCTTACCACAGTTTGTGTTTTCATAACTTGCATGACTTACACATGATTTTTAATATGAATATGTTATCGATTATTTTGAGTTGCATGTGGGACAAGTCTTTTACTCGATATGAAACCGATATAGTTATTTGAGATGAGTACCGTGATTTTAAATATTTTCGTTGTCACTAGATCTGTTTTACCGTTACTTGAATTTACTGTTATCGAAAGGACATTATATGATTTGATAAGAATTGAAATGCCCTATATTGTTTTAAAATAGTTTCTACGATTATATACGGATTACAGAGACAAGTATAAATGGGAGTAGACATTGAAGGATTCCGTAGCTAACGGCGGGTTCGTTAGACCTGGTTCACCTTGTAATTACTGATTACTGTTATTGTGACGACCCGGTCAGTTGTCTCATGGGTTACCACTTCGTCTTCCCTATTTTCTGTCTCATTATGTTGCGTTATCTGTGTTTTACGTAACCAATTTGAGTAATTGAGTCCGGAGTGAAATTGGTAAGAAATGAGACACTTAGTCTCTTTCAAGAAGGGTTAAATCGAAAAAGTCAACTGGATGATGACCTATGAGTTAGGAGGCTCGGATGTGAATTCCGAGGATTCGATTAGTTTCGAAAGATGACTTATGACTTAGGAGTGAAATTGGAATTTGTTGTGGAGGTCCGGTGTAGAATTAGGCTTGAATTGGTGAAGTGAGAATTTTGGCGATTTTCGGTTGATAGGCGAGATTTTGATCCGAGGGTCGGAATGGAATTCCGAAAGTTACTGTAGCTTCGATATGTGAATTAGGACTTGTGCGTAAAATTTCAGGTCATTCGAACGTTGTTTGGTAGGGTTTAGATCAAAAGAGCGATTTAGAAGATTTTGAAATCCTTAGGCTTGAATCCAACGCGATTTGGTGTTGAGAGGTTGTTTTGGGCGTTCTGATGGTTGGAACAAGTTTGAATAATGTTATGGGATGTGTAGGCGTGTTTGGTTGAGGTTCCAGAGGCCTCGAGTGAGTTTTGGATGGTTAAACGGATTAAACCATCGTTGGAAATGCAAAAGTTGCAGAAAAACCAGGTGAGAATGCGGACCGCATAACTCAATTGCGGACCGCACATCTCACAGTGAAGTCGCAAACACAAGCAGAAGTCTGGGCAAGATTAGCGACCGAAATGCGGCCAGAATGCGAACCGCAAACCTGAAATGGAAATCGCATTTTTGACAATGGAGATCGCATACTGAGACAGAAACTCGGACAAAAATCTACGTCAGGAATGCGACGGGAATGCCATCGAAAACCAAGAAATGCGAACCGCAAACCTTGCTTTGTGTTGATTTCGCGGTGAAGGCTAGGGCTATCTTCGCGATGGCTACGTCAAATATGCGAACCGCATACCTGTTATGCGACAGGTATGCGATCGCATATTTGGCCGGACAAGGGTGTTTAAACTCGATTTTTGACCACTCTATAAATAGAACTCAGTGCCCATTTTTCCATGCAAAACCCATTTCCGTTACCCACGAAGAGGAACACCTCCAAAACACCGTAGAATCACAACAAATCAACCTCAAAACTACATCCAAAGGAGATTTTCTTGGATACATTCTTAAAGGGAGGAGTTTTGGTCACCTCAAACGTACTTGGGGCCATAGAACTCGGATTGGAGAAAGTTTTGAAGAAATTCTTGGAGGGTTTCCAAGAGAAACATCGGGGTAGGAATTCCTAACTCAATTTTGAAAGAGTTTCCTAAGATTATAGCTGTTTTTAGCATTTTTACTGGTGATTTAAGTTGGGAAAATTGTGGAAGACCCTAATCTTGGGATTTGAGACTTAGAGGTCGAGCCGATGTTAGAATTTAATATGGTTGAACTCGTGATAAGATAAGGAACCCGTTGAGGTAAAAGTTTTTGAATTTCGAGAAGTGGGCCCGGGGCTCGGGTTTTGCTAATTTCGGGATTTTTGAGTATTATCGATCGTTTTCGCTTGGGCTTGTTCCCTCAACATATTGTGACGTAGTTGTTCTGAATTTTGATAGATTCGATGCACGTGAAGGCCAATTCAAAGGGCAAAGGCGTCGTGGGCTAAGGATTTAGCCGGATTGAGGTGAGTAATGATCTTAAATGATGTTCTGAGGGTTTGAAACCCCGGATTTGCACATCGTAGTGCTATATTGAGTTGAGACTCGCGCTAGATGATGAGCATGGGGTCGTTTACTACTGGGGATTGTGACTTGGTCCGTCCCGATTGATGATTTTACTATGCAATTGATTGAAACTTACGTGTTATCATCATGATTTGGGCTGATTGCCATATTTGGGCTTCTTGCCGGTTATGTAAACCCTTCAGGGGTATTATTTGGGCTTCGTGCCGGTTATGTGAACCCTTCAGGGGTAGTTTATCACTGTTTTCTAACTGATTTGATTCATTTCTTAAACTCAGTTTTGAAATTTGAATGACTTTTCAAATGATGTAAATGGGATCGGGTGGCACGCCGCCACGGAATATGATAAATTGGATCGGGTGACACGCCGTCACGAGATATGACTTGGCCAGTCATGATATTTTTTTTTACTTCATGTTATTGACTTGATTATTTACATGTTTTACTATTTCATTATGGATTGTTGTATGCCTTATGTGTTTCCTTACTCTCAGTTGTTATTTATAATTATTACTCACTGAGTTGGAAGTACTCACATTACTCCCTGCACCATGTGTGCAGATTCAGGCGTTATTGATTCCGCTCCGAGGTATTGACTACTACTGTCAGGGCGGTGATTCAGAGACTACGAGGTAGCTGTTGACGTCCGCAGCCCCGTATCTCTTTATACTGTTATTTCCACTTTCTTCAAATAATTGTGCCAGAGATATTGT
>MCJB01035843.1:295905-334580 GCA_002018475.1 Nicotiana obtusifolia | reverse complement strand
TCCCCCCCCCCCCCCACTTGGAAGAACTCTATCCAAGATAAGAAAAATGTTAGAGGTTGAATTTATTTAGAACTCTTCCACCAAGAAAGAGTAAAGTATTAGACTTCTAGTTACTCTTTATTTTCTAACTCTATAAATATCAATGTTGTTCTATTTTACAGGTGACACACATATACTGAAGTTAAGTAGAATTGAGAGAAAAATAGCAAGGCATTTTGTGAGCAATTCCTGTGAGATTCAAGAGTGCGATCTCGAAGCTACACGAACCAGATTGAAGAACCAGCTCCACAAAGAGTTTTATGTGTTTGTCTTTATTTCTAGTTCAAAATGTAATCGCTTTGAGTTGTACCTTTCAGCTTTCTTTAGGAGCAATTGTATACTTAAGTTGTAGTATTCAAGTTAGATTTAACTTGAAGTAGTCGCAATAGCCTGTGGCGTGTTGCTACAAGGGTTAGAGTTAATCCTTAGGTTTGCAAGAGGTTGTAAACTTTGTTGTTGGCTCAGAATTGTAGTGAAGTGTTTGGGAAAATCCAACTGGGTCGCAGGTCGTGATTTTTTCACCTTTGGAGCCATGTGTTTTTCACGTAGAAATCCTTGTGTTCTTTACTTTCTGCATTACTTATTCCGCAACCATAGTTTAAGGAACACATAGAAGAACCAGATTCTTCTATAATCCCTTGGGAAAGCAAGATCACTTCCATTCAGGAATGAAAGAACATTGCTACATGGATGAGTTGATTAGAAATCTCAAAGCTTATGAACTTAGGAGACTGTCACGACTCCAATTTCCCACCTTGGATGTCGTGATGGCACCTAGTCTCTAAGACTAGGTAAGCCTAATGATGTGCCATACAAATGCGGCAATTTTGACACTAATTACATAGACTTTAGCTCATCTCTTGTAGCATTATAAGTCATTTCTTATGTAGTTTTGGTGGTTTGCAGGAGACCTGACTTGAAGAACCAATATCTTAAAAGAAGATGTCAAAAAGCTATGAAAGGCAGAAATGCGGCTGGTCTACGGCCGCGAAAGTGATGTGCAGGCCGCAGACTCATCGCAGAATGAAGCAGTAAGGTCCAGCTTCATATTGCCAAGTCTGCGATCAATTATGCGGGTATAACGTTGGTGCGAAGTGCATATTGATTGCATAATGTTAAGAGAATTTGGCTGAAGATAATTATGTAATGTGTTATGTGACCACATAAGTGATATGCGGACCGCATAACCAAAATGCGAAGAAAAACTGGAAGATTTGTTCGATCGAATATGCGATGGAACTGAAGATCTGCGGACCGTGAATGCCTTCTATGGCCCATTATGCAGTCGCGGACTCTATCTTTGGGTTATTTTTGTCAGGTTTTGACCATGACTTTTAGACCATTATAAATAGAATGATTAGGGTTTTTGTGCTATATATGGTCTGACAGAAAGAGGTTACACTTAGAGCATTGAATGCACCATTATTTTGGAAGTTTTTGAGAGAAAATCCAAGACTTTGTCTATAATTGTAAGCTTCATGACTTTATTTATTATATTTTTTTGTATTCTAGTATGAGTAGTTAATTTTAAATACTAAGGTTGTGGGTGTAATGTTAATGGGTGTTCATTATTGAATATTTATATAATGGTTGGTCGATTTCTATTCATTTCTCATGCTTCATTTGTAGTTGGTGGTTGCAAACATTGACTAATGCCAATTCACTCTATCTTTACTTGGGAAAGTGGGTTAGAGTTTAGTAGAATTGAATAGCAAGAACTCAAGGCTTTAAACATTGTTTAATAGAATCTCTTAGGGATAAGTGGATTCTACTTGGCATAAATTGGCTGTTCTTAATTTTTACTTCTTTTATATTTGAGAAAATCATAAAGAGAAAATACTATCTAATTATTGAAAAATTAGGTAGTAATTTAGGAATGTTTGTATATCAACGGATCTTCCATTAAAAATATAAAATATGAACACAGTTAGCGTTACATTCCATTGATGGAGACACAACCTTGGTTTCTTAATCAATTTAATTAAATAATATCAACAAAATAGCTTTTCTTGATAATTCACGTTACAAAACTTGGTTTAAATTAACGGACTAAATTTATGGCTTAAGTCAAGTTTCGCACTATTTAAGTAAAATTTTCACTCCTTTCCCTTTGGGATTTGACTCCAACCTAGTTGGGCTATTATATTTGATACCGATCGCCTTACACCAATTATATAGGTGTAATTTGAGCGTATCAAATTTTGACGCCATTGCCGGGGAATACGATTTTGAAATTACTAATTAGTGTGTGATTCACTTGATGTCTTCTTCTATTCCACCACACTTTGCTTGTTTTTCTTGGTACCATTAGGTAAACGGGCAAGCCGGAAGAAGAGAATGTGTTTGCGGATATACATGAGTATATTGAAAATACAAATGCCATTGTCCCTTCAAGAGTTGATGTTGCGACCTTCAAAGTGGAACACAGTCTAATCCTAATGCAAAAAGTAGAGGGGTTCTTCCGAAATTCCACCGACGATGATCCAACACAACATCTCAGAAACTTTTTGGATGTGTGTGCGGTGCACAAGCAGAATCATGTCTCAGATGATGCCCTAAGTTTGAGGGTGTTCAAGTACTCTCTAACTAGAGAGGCAAGACAGTGGATCCAAAATCTACCTCCTAATTCCATCCACACTTGGCCCGAACTTGTCCGAGCTTTCCTAGCAAAATGGTTTCCACAAAGCAAAAAAGGCGGAGCTCCGGGATAAGATTTTCTTCTTCAAGCAATTACCAGGAGAGCATCTACATGAGACATGGGATAGATTCAAGCTATATTTGGTGAGGTCACCAAATCATGGCTTTCCAGATAATATTCTATTGGAGAAGTTTTACATGAGCTTGGATCCTATGAATCGATCCATAGCCAAAAATGCAGCGGATGGGTCCTTTATGGACAAAACATTTGCAAGGGACACACAAATCCTTGACAAGATGGCTGAACATAACCAATCTTGGCACTCGGAAGATACCACAGGTAGAATTGCATATGGTACTCCCTCCTTGACCAACATGATTAAGGAGAACCAAGAAAGAGATCAGATAATTGCCGAGCTTGCCACCAACGTCAACGTGTTGATGAAAATGTTCACTAAAATGTTCAAGAGAACAAAGCCCGGCAAGGGCACACAATATCCATAAAAAGCATAAGCCCGTCAAGGACACATGTAAGCATCAATGTAGAAAATAAAGTGTATTCGCTAAAGCCACCCCAACTAAAAGCACTGCAGTGTCCTTACTACACAATATTAAGATAAAACAAGAGTAGTTTGAGGGTCTCCTTGAGGTCTGCATCAGACCAGCAGACTAGGGGAAAAAGCTAAACACTGTCGTGTGGACACCAAGCAAATCCACGTTCACCACACCAAATTTTGGTGACGTCCAAATCCAATACTAAAAAGTTAATGGGCACGGTCGCATGCAATATAATTTACCCAACTATGAGTCGGGGTTGAATCCCACTAAGACCAATAAGTAGGCGATTAGGCGTGTAAGAGAATTATCACTTATTATGCTAAGCCAAACACTTAGAAATGTTTTAAAAAAATATTTATAACTAATTGCGAAAAAGTAGACTAACCTAGAAAGCAAGTAAAATGATCAATGGCTACAAGCATGAATACATTGGGAATTACACTCTAGTAACGATCCAATATATTTCACAATTTTACACATATGAGCGAGTTTATTATTAATTAGCCTCGGGTAATAATTCTATATTAGCTTCTTCCAAAGACTAACAAGTCTTCCTAATTAAATTATCCCTAAAAGAGTTAAGAGATTAAGCACACCCCGATATGGCTACAAGTAATTCACTCTTATCCCTAGGTAGAATCTATAAAGTGAGGGTTAACGCCTCAAGTTCTTGTTAATTAATCTTTCCCAACCTGGAATTATTTTTTTCAAAATTAATTCGAAGTAAATGGGCGAGTCCTAGGTTAGCTAATCCCTTTGGAAATATTTAATAACAAGAATAATTAAAGAAACAATAACTCACTTCATAATAAATAAAAATCGTTCAATACATAAGCATAACAAGGTATTCAATCCACACTTTAAATATGAATATTCCCATAAACAAGATTTAAATGCTGAAAAAAATATTACACACTTAGATATTCAATACAAAGCAAGGAATTGAAGAATAACATAGTCCTTATTGACATCTAGTTACCTACATAGAACCACCTTAAAGCACCTCTCTAATTTTCTCAAGACTCCAATATATATATACACAGATATATTTTGCTTTTCTATTGGAGCTTGAGTATCTTCATCTAACACAACTTTGAGGTATTTGCTTCTACACACAATGTACATCTTCACCATTTCTCAATTAAAACCAACACCCCCAACTTAGGCTTTTAGCTTCATTCTCAACATTCAAGGAGGGACGGGTTATAGAGGGAATTATTTCACAAAAGGGTAAATGTTTGTAATGTGTTAGCCAAAGAAAATGTTAGAGACTCAAATAGGGTTAACGATAATATATATTCAATGGTCAACTCGAAAGGCTAAAGAGGTTTTTTCCAAAGATCACAAAGAATGCCTAAGGTCATCCCTCCAACCAAACATAATTAAAATTAGCACCGAAAGACCAACCGAGCAAGTTCTAGATGATAAAAGTAAACACAAGAATTATTTTTAACAAAAACTAACACACATGGCACATGAACTAATCAAGACGGATCAATTTCACATCTTAGTAAGAACAATTTGAGCAATATCATGCCAACTAGTGGGCAAAGAATCACAAAATGAGCCAAAATGTTATCACAAAAAGTATTCTTCCCCATGCAATTTACTTACTCAGTTTACAACCAAAATTCGGAGGGATATCCTTAATTCTTACTTCACATACAAGAGGCTAATTTTATTAGTACCAAACAATCCAAAAGTCTCCACATACCAAAAGAAGACTTATTCCCTTAAGAAAGTCGTCATGCCATCCATCATAGGCTCCAAGAATAATTTATTGAAAAGTATAGTACTACTAAAGAGATAAAAATAATATAAACTAAAAACTACTAAAGAAAATAAAATAAACACTAAAGGAATAAAATAACTAAAAATTACTAAAGAAAATAAAATAGCAAAAGCAACTAATACTAAAGGAACAAAAATAACATAAACAGAAAACTACTAAAGAAAAATAAAATAGAATAACAAAAGCGACTAATCCACAATTATATTGCCAATCACAAATAATGCCCGGTAAAGGCACATGATAAATAATAGTAGAACAAGATCAGAAAGGGCACACAATATCCATACAAAAGCATAGATCCGGTAAGGGCACAAATTAAGCATCAATGTAGAAATAAGATATATCCCTAAAGCCACCCCCAACTAAAAAACTGCAGTGTCCTCGCTCCACAATATCAAGATAAAATAAGAGCAGTTTGAGGGTCTCCTTAATGTCTGCATCAGACTAGAAGACTGCGGGAAAAAGCTAATCACTGCCGTGTGGAGCTCTCGACCTCATCATCATAGGTAGCATCAGGAGCTCTCGGCCTCATCATCATCATCGGTAGCATCAGTATCAGCATCAATAGCACTCGACAGGAAGGAATACTCTTCACTATCATCGTCGTCCTCGACCAGTATCTTCTTGTTCGGCTGCGCCCATTTGAAGACAGCCTTGATTCCTCATCTTTATCATGAACTTGCTCTTCTTCTTATTCTTCTGTTTCTCCTTGTGAAAACTCTGCCTGAAGATCTATATGTGCGTTGGCTATATTGCCATAGGCTGTCTCGAGCCTGCTAATAGAAGCTGCCAACTTCTCCTGCGGCTTTGTTTGCTTCTTCTGGTTCTCCAGGTAGGTCTTTATTTCTTCCCTAGTAAAATACTCTAGCGTAGGCTAGGAGTGTGAGGGCCTACTAGGGAGCTGTGACACTAAGTCACGGATAAAGACAAGTTGTGAGTTCAACATCCCAAATGGTCCCTCAGGCAAGGCTGTCTGTGAGGAAGACTCTGGTCTGGAAGCAGTGGCGACTTTCCTTTTTTTTTCTCTTTACTGCACTACCCTCGCCCATTACTCTCAACGGATGAAAGGGTTTGTTGGCTAGTAACCATCGATTGGTGCTATGCACCTCAACATCTGCCCGCCGGCACAACTCTGTAATCAGTGAAGGGAACAGCAAGCCTGGGCTGTCGTCTAGCAAATACTCTTTCAGCTCCTGAAGGATATAATAGCCGACATTCACATGAATGCCGTCGAGTATGCATGCAATCATCAGGGCTCTGCTATATGAAACATCCGAAACATTTTCACACGATGATACTCTGTTGCAGATGATGTAGAGCCACATCTTTGCCTCAGCTGTTGAGTCGATGGACTTCAAAACCTTTCTTTTTTTTCCCACTTTGCTCACATGCCGGCTGGATAAAGTTTAAAAACTAGCCAATCTTTGTTTGAGCAATGATCTTTTTCTCGTACCGGCTCAAGTGGATGGTCAGGAAGCCCTAGAATATCATTGATTTGTTCAATTCTAAACCTCATTATTTTGCCTCTGATGGTGAGTTGTGGGTCGTTGAAGTTTGTACGCTTAAAGTTTGCATATAACTCACGAACCCACTCCTCATTGGCCTTACATGGAGTAGGCATGAAACAAGACCAGCCGGTAGATTGTAGATGGCCATAAAAATCCAAAAGTAACTCAGCCAATTTATCCTCGGAGATTCCCTTTTCAAGTACGACCTTCTTTGTAAGAAGGTTGTCATAATATCGGGGATGACAATCAGTACACATGAATCGTTCAGTGTCGAATTGTTCCTCCTCGACTTCTTCCTCAATTTCATGACGAAACGCCGCATTTTCATTTGTGTTTTGTTCTATTTTTGAAGCTTAAAGTACCTTAAAAATCAATACCAAGTTAGTTGGGAATTATGATCATGTTAAGCAATTCAAAACAATGCAACTAGGCCAAAGAATCAAGCCAAATGGGTCCAACATGTCAAAATTGCATATCTACTGCTTTTGCACAAACTACATAGTTACCGCGCTTGCGGAAAAAGCCTCGCAGGTGCGGTTCCGCTTCTGCAGAAATCCTATCGCTTCTGTGAAAAGTGATTGCTGGCCAAAAGTCGCATCTGCAGAATACACATCGCAGGTGCGAAGCCGCATCTGCGGTATATTTCTCGCTTCTATGAATTTGCACAGCTGGCCAGAAACGGCACCTGCGAAAAGGGCATCGCAGGTGCGAGGCCACTTCTGCAGCCTTTTTTTTTTTTTACTTCTGCAGTGTTCATCAGGGGTTTCAAAAACACCCAACAACTGTCCATTTTGTTCACTTCTAAACATGATTTTAGCACGCAATTTGTACTCAAGACTTCTAATTTAGTACACTAGATGATTATACGACTTGATTAAATATGATTTTAAGGTACCTAACAATAAAATTTCTTTCGAACAATTTGTCGAATATTTAGTGGGCACTGAGAATGTTATACTTTTTAAAATAAATTAGGTACTCAGACTTCCCAAAATTATTTTGCAACAACAACAACACACACAAAACACTCTCAACCAATGTCCTCACCCCTAATATTGACACTAATTAGAAGGAAATGGGGCTGTGGGAATTCTGCCATGGAGAAGAGATGAAGAAGAAGAAGAAAATAACAGTAGAAGAGAGGAGTAGAAGGGGGAACTAGAAATGATACCTGTTTGTCTTGTGTGAGGGCAGTAGAATGCACGAGCAACAGAGATGAATGTGAGAGATGAGAGGGAGTTTTGAGTTTTAGGGAAAAAAATTAGAGTCTCACCTGATGATGAAGGGCTTTAAAAATTTACCCGACTGGCCGCTTCTGCGGAAGGATTAGCGCTTCTGCGAGAGTGCTTTTGCGGTTAGTGAACCGCTTCTGCGAAGATGTCGCATCTGCACTCTAACTGGCGCTTCTGCGGGGCCGCATCTGCGAATAATTTTCCACAGATGCGGTTTCACTAGATAACTGATGCACAAATTTGGCAGCCACTATTTTTGAGCACTCCGACACCTCAAACTCCTCAATTCAACTCCAAAATATCTTAAACTTTGCAGATTAGTCAAAAATAACATAATAAAATATGCTAAAAAAGAAAATTTCAAAAATGACTAAATATTTGAAAACGATGGGTTGCCTCCCACCAAGCGCCGCATTTACCGTCCTGGCACGACACGAATCAACTTTACCACTTTTCTTGCTACTTGGACGATATGAATTGGGAACCTAACTTAGAATCAAGCTTGTGACCATGAGCGACGGGGGGTGGTAAGTAGATGATCAAGCCAAAAATCAATTTCCTTATTTTGCATTTATTGGCTTTCTTCTGAGGAATGTCATTTTGCGTTCTTGAATTTTCAAATTGCAAGATGTATGGTTCTTGTCTTTCTTCTTTGAACTTCCACATGGATTCACATGGTTCAATTTCCATATCACCATACAAGCCCAAAGTTGAAAAATGCTTAGAATTGAGATAATTTCCCCCAACTTGCAACTTTTTTCGGATTTTGACATCCTCTTTTTTCTCCGAATTAGATTCAACTTCAACCATATTTTCAATTACACCGGTTAACTCTAATTCTATATTTTTCTTGGTATCACCAACAAACATGGAGTCGGTTGGCGAATGTTCAATTCTTGATTTCTCAAAATAAAGCTCACTTTCTTCCTCGCAGTTGGACTTTTCTTGGCCTCTTTCCATACTCTCAAATTATTAGGCATAATGAGCCTCCATCAATGATTTCATTTGATCTTCCAAAGTGCGAATAGTCTCATTGTTTTGATGTAGTGCTTGTTTTAATTCCTCAAGTGCCAAGTTTTGCTTCTCCTCATTTTCAAGAATGGCCTCCATCATGAGCATCATTCTCTCATTCTGAGCATTTGAGAGTTCTTCTTGATTTTGATCAAGTGACAAAGAAGGATCTTCGACTTCAGCCTCTAAGGAAGGTTATTGGCTATCATTCACTTCCGAGGCTTTTTGGACCTCTAAAGCTTCAAGAATTTCTCCTATTTGTGAGTTCAGCCTTTCAAGCGCCAAATTATTTTGGAAACTATTTTTCAAAAGCTCCTCCAGGGCATTTTGCTCTTTGTTTCCTTTTTCAAGTAGGGATTCCAACATGAGCTTGAACTCTCCATTTTGACCATGCTCAATTTCTTCCACTTCCATATCCCTATACTTGTTATCACAAAAAGTAGAATCATCACAGCGGGGGTTCGGGGAAGGGAAGGACAAATAAGCACAATTATCCCAATGGCCATTTTGACCACCACACTTATCACAAATACTCCACTCATGGGTTTGAGATTGTGCACACAATCTGCCCCCGTGAGAATTAAACAATTTTGTCACGAGTATGGTCCTCCACAATAAGGACATAGCTCATCAAAATATGAACAACTACCATCCGACCAATTTTCATTAAGCGATGCCATTTTTCAAAACTAAGAAAATAAACAAGAAAATCAACTAGAAAACAATTAAGAAGATAAACAAAGATAAGAAAATAATTACACAAATATTCAAAAGTTAGGACCAAAGCACGTACATCTCAAACAATCTAAATATGCCAAATTGTTCCCCGGCAACGGCGCCAATTTTGATGACGTCCAAATCCACTACTAAAAAGTAAATGGACACGGTCACATACAAAATAATTTTTTCAACTATGAGTTGGGGTCTAATCCCATAGAGAACAATATGTAGGCGATTAGGCGTGTAAGAGAATTATCACTTATTATGCTAAGTCAAACACTTAGAAAGGTTTTGAGAAAATATTTATAAACTAATTGCGAAAATGTAAACTAACCTAGAAAGCAAGTAAAATAAAATGGCTACAAGCATGGATGCATTGGGAATTACACTCAAGTAACCATCCAATGTATTTCACGATTTTACAAATATGAGCGAGTTTATGTTAATTAGCCTGGGGTAATAATTCTATATTAGCTTCTTCGAAGACTCACCAGACTTCCTAATTGAATTATCCCTAAAATATTAAGAGATTATGCACACCCGAATATGGATACAAGTAGTTCAATCCTATCCCTAGGTAGAATCTATAAAGTAAGGGTTAACGCCTCAAGTTCTTGTTAATTAATTTTTCGCAACCCCAAATTATCTTTTCGAAAATCAATTCGAAGTTAATGAGCGAGTACTAGGGTTAGCTAATCCCTTTGGAAACATTAAAGAACAAGAATAATTAAAGAAATAATAACTCACTTCATAATAAATAAAAATCGTTCAATACACAAGTACAACAAGGTATTTAATCCATACTTTAAGTACGAATATTCCCATAAACAAGATTCAAGTGTTGAAAAAAATACTACACACTTAGATATACAATACAAAGCAAGGAAATGATGAAATGAACATAAATGAGTAAGAAATTCTCAACCAAAAGCTTCAAATCTTCACGTCCCAAGTGTGTGTGCAAGAACCTTAGCTCTAAAACTTATATTCTCTAGTCAAGAGACTGAAAATAAGCCGAAAGATGTGTTTCAAATTAGCTAGGTCGTGTATTTGTGGGTTTGGAATGAAGAAAATGTGAAATGACATAAGTGTTTAGGTCTGAAAACCGTTGACCGCACCTGCGGAAATATCATCGCAGGTGCGGTTCCGCATATGCGGATGCCAGCTCGTAGAAGCGACATTTTGGTGGAAAATATAAAATCCGCAGAAGCGGACTCCACGCGCAGAAGCGCAATCGTAGATGCTGACATATTCACGCAGAAGCGGTTCTCCACTCGCAGGTGCGAGTTCTGCCTTGTATGCGTTATTCTGTATCTGCGGACTATTTCTCGTAGATGCGAGACCGCATATGCGTACTGTTCTTCGCAGATGCGATTTCACTAGAAAGTTTTGCACTTCTTTCACTCTTTTTGTACGATTCCACTTCATTTAACTTCAATTCTCTTCGAGACTTCATTTACCTGAAAAATCTAGCAATGCACACCATAAATCACCTCATTTTATAATTAAAGAACACAAATACTAAAAAAAAAGAGACTAGAAAAAATGGTAAAATCACCACCATCACATACACACATGTGTATGGTTCTTGTATTTGCTTGCACTTAATGAGTTTGGACTTTTATCCAGGTGGGATGTTAAATCTCTGTTAGATTTGAATTATTTTGACAGAAAATATTTTTAACCTATTTTGCCAACTTATCATGATAGTTTCTCTAATGAGAATCTATTTTATACTTTCTACAGGTGTAAAGACTTGAGTTTACAATCAAGATACAAGTTTTGAAGGCTTCATACAAGTCCGCAAATTGGTTATCATTTTGTTAAGATAGTTAGGCAAATATTTTTTTTTTGCTCAAGGATTGTATGAACAGTACTGTGAAGTATGTATCATGGCTATACCTTGTTAGTTGTGAGATGTTAATATATTTTGTAATTAATTATAAATTTAAATTATATATATGAAACCAATGTATAACTACGAGTTCTGTTTTTTCTTTCTGCATTTAATTATCTGTATTGGAATAACATTTGTAAAAAAATGACAAGAAAAGATCAGGTATTTATCTAGGGACCAACACTCACATGTCCTAAAACCATTTTAAGGACCAGATCTTCCGTCTTAATTATATTTTTTAGCACCAATATGTTTAGGGACAAGTAGCGTGGTCTCTAAAACTCTTTTAAAGACCAGAAAATATCTGGTCGCTAAAATATTTTAAGGATCAGTATTGAGATCTCGTCGTTATTGACCTTTAATTAGCGACGGGTGGCGACCAAATTTTATTGGTCATTGTTTACTGTCAGGGACCAGAACTAAACCTTTAGGGACCAACTTTCCCTTTGTTAATGGCCATTTTTCTTGTAGTGATAGTTATATCATCGGGACGGGGACTGCACGGCCAGCCTCTTAGAAATAAGTTGTACAAGTTAGCCACAAGAAATGACAATTTCTTTTTAGCACAACGAATACGTATGTACTTTTTAAAAATGGAAGGAATAAAGTAAAGTCCTTTTATTTCTATCTTGTTTATTGTCTGAACGATGAATTAATTTCGTTAGTTGAAAGTTAAACAAGTACTTCAAATGCTAGTGCCGCAATGAACAGGAGACGTCCTCTTCAAGAGCACGTAAATATAAGAAGGCCTTCTTTTATGAAAACCCTCACGATAAAGGATTGATTTCGGAAGAACTTGTGCCCGAAATCCAAATGCTTTCGGGAAAAAATACACCCCAAGCCTTGCATAATCAGACGCAAATAGTAAAATTTGCGCAAATCACTTAAAACGAAAAAGGATGCAAAGATTAAACTTGCATAAATATTTAAATGAAAGTATGCAGAAAGGAAAACTCATGCAATACTTGAGCAAAAAGTGTTTTTATTTACAATAAATGTGCCAAACGGCGGAAGTACAAAAGTTGGAAAAAGAAATGAAAAGCTAAGCTGCCGCATCTCCGGAACCCAGAGGAAGAGAAGCATCCGCGCCTCCAGGAGAAGTGGGTAGATCCGCCGCTGGCTCGATGTCTTGGACTTCATCATTTTGACCTTCAGCATTATCGCCTTCCGGTTCCTCTTCAGTTCCCGAGAATTCAGAGCCAGAACCAGTAGAATCGGAAGCATTAGGCCTAGCGGGAAGACCCCTTTTTACAGTTGACTCTAGCTCATGGGCTTTAGCGATTTCGGCATCAAAGTCAATGACACCACCTTTAGCCTCTTCCAAGGTTTTTCTCCTCTTGTTGTACATAACATATGTTTTTTCAACAACGAGGGAAGCCGCTCGGTGCTTGAATTCTTCTTTAAGTTGTTCAACCTCGGCAGAAAGATTTCCCCCCACGGATCTAATGGACCGGAGACTAACATCGAGATCATGGACAGTAGAGCTAAAAAGTCTATTATGCTCAATGGTCCTCTTATACTTCTCCTCCAATTGAGCATATTTCACCCCGGCAACAGCAAGCTCTTCAGTTTTGGATTTCAAGGCTGCCTCTAAATTATTTAATCTTTCAACGGAGGCAGCCTCGCGATCGGATGCAGCAAGAATGATACTATAGACTTCAGCCCATTTGGCCCTAGTCTCTTCAAATTGAACCCTCAGTGGGGCACTCTCTTGGCTAAGGGTCTCTACTTCTTGCTCGCTTTGCTGCAACCGAGCCTCCAACACAACAGCCTCAGCAGCTTTAGCTTCCAGTTTTGAGAGGCGAGCAGCAGTTTGGTCTCGCTCGGCCAAAAGTTGATCCTGCTCGGAGGTAAGTTCCTCCTTATCTTGAATCAACCTTTGGAGGCCCTTGAAAGCAAGAAAATTGGCTTGTGAATCAAAAAAGACAAACTCAAAATACTACTACATCAAAGATGGAAGAGATAACAAAGAAAACAAAGAATATACTGCTGCTACATTGTGCATGGCATTGTTCAACATGAGAGCTTGTATCTTTTCCCTATCATTTTCTGAAGCCAAAGGCTTCGGATAATTAGCAAG
Source organism: Nicotiana obtusifolia (assembly GCA_002018475.1). NCBI lineage: Eukaryota > Viridiplantae > Streptophyta > Magnoliopsida > Solanales > Solanaceae > Nicotiana > Nicotiana obtusifolia. The sequence goes on along the minus strand of MCJB01035843.1, from coordinate 321,106 downwards.
CTCCATCGGCTGGAACAGCAGATTGCATCTGGTGGAGACCAAGAGAGTAACGCTCATCCTCCTTTGCGGATCTTCTGAGGGGACGACATAAATTTGGCCCAAGCTCCCATGAACTGGGGACTGGAGGAGAAGAACATCCTCTCCGATGGATGCGATCGGTGGAGATGATGTAGTAGTTGCTGGTGCTAGAGGAAGAGTTAGTGAAGAAGGAGATGAAGCTGATGGCGTTGAAGGATGAGAAGTGGCTGCGGAAAACGCAGTGCTGGTTGTTGGTTGCTCGTCAACGGAAGATGGTAGGGACCCGGTATTCAGCTTCACGGTATCGGGCGCAGCGACTAGGATTTGGAAACGAGAGTTGGCATATTCCACCATCTCAAACTCCCCCCAGAGCGCCGAGGCATCGTCCTCGGTTGGTGTAACTAACTCAACAGATTGAGCAGTGTTGAGCTCAGGAAGGTCATCGTCTTCTATGTAGAGAAGCCCCCTGCTCACTGGCTTTCCCATCATCGTCAATCATCACGGTGTCTGTGGTCGGCCCGGGCGGGGAACTCGTCACCACAAGTTTCGGAGATGACTCAGGAGCGGCATTCTTCACCCTCTTAATGTTTCCCCCGTCCACGGAGGAACGTCTTCTTTTTGGTTTCTTGTTCTCCAGCCGGGACTCCGACAAGAAGCACTCGCACCAGAAGCAGGCCCGGAGACACCCGTCTGTGTAAAAGCCTAATGCAACAACCTTGCCGCATCAGTAGGATTAGCCAAAACATCTTCCTCGAGAAGACAACTGAGCCCTGGGGTACATGAATTCAACAGGAGAAAAGAGTCAAACAAATTCCTTATATGAAAAGGTAAAAACAAGGAGAGTTTGACTGGCCATGATTTTTGGCCCTCCATCCGTATTTCAGGGATAGTTCTTTCCACGTGCGGGTTTCGAGTGCAGTAACGTCCAAAATTTTGTGGGCCCATCTGTCCAAGCCCTCAACTCTAGGTAGACCCATCGAGCCGCTGAAATAGATAAAGGAAGAAGGGTCAATAATAATGTGGGATTAACAGAAGAAGAAATAAATGATAGACTTACGAGTACGGTTCCATAATTCTGGAAAAGCTGGAGCCGCGGCCGGGATGATGTCACTGGTGGCGACTGAAACGAACCATTCCATCCACCCACAGTTGTTATCATCATCCATGCTGGATAACTGTGCATGGTGTCCACGCTTATTGAAATTTATCATTCCCCCGTGGAAGATTTTGGGGGAATAGAGGTTCATCACTCAAGCTAGGGATAGCTCTTCTCCTATCTCCTAGCACAAGCGCCGAAGACAAGCGATTGTCCTCCACACGGAAGGACTTACCTATGCCAAGCACACTTGATAGCGTAGGCAAAACTCCACAATGACGGAGTCAAGCTCTCCACTCAAAGAAAACGCTCCCAAAGTGAAGGGATACGTACAAAAATATGTAAAAACCTTCTTGGGTAAAGTTATCCACTCTGCCAGGTGGGGAGCGATAATGTTCAAGTCTTGACAGTGGCAGTCTTCCTTCACAGTAGGGATACTGGAAGGACGAATAGAAGAAGGGTATACACTAACATCCCACGTACGAGGGTGAGCAGAAGGATGCTTTTCTTCAAAATCTTTGGTAGTAATCAGATTCTTTGGGATGATGGTACTCATCGTAGGGGGAGCAACATCATTAGCTTTACCTTTTGTTTTTTGAAGAACTAGGGTTTTTGGAAGAAGAGGCCATTTGTTGTCAGAAGGAGGGTTTTCTCTCAAAGAAGAAAGATAAAGAGAAGTTAAAGACAAAGTATGAGTTGAGTAAAGAAAGTTTGAGAAAATTTAGAGTATTATGAAGTGTAAATGAAGGAGGTTGATGCGTATATGTAAAGGTATAGGCGGTTAAACTCGTGGCCCTGATTAACTCGATAACCGAAAAAAGTGGTGCTAAATCATGGGATGACGCGTGTTCGGGGCATTAAATGCGGAGAGACGTACATCTAATCAACCGTTAGAAATTATTCAGAGGGGGTCAGTCGATTTCCCCCCAAAGAGGATGTTTCTACCAACTTCTCGGTGACACAAAGTTATGCCACCGGAAAGCAGGGGGACTATCTATATTAAATGCCAGAGGATAGGGTAAAATATGTTTATATTAAATGGTTGCATGAGGAAGTGACACTTGCAGCCGAAGACAGAAGATAGTTGAATCCAAAGGCAACGATCCCGTGTGTTACCAGAAAGAATGATACTCATAAAGATGAAGTAAATGCCTTCCATCCGGTAGAGTTTAATGAAGAATATTCTACAACATTAAGTACACGGTCCATTACAGGGAATATGGCACTCATTGCCTGCCATTACGCATTCTTCAATGGCCCTCATAATTGAAATAAAAGAGGGGCTTGATCATAGGACCTTGTTCCCTAGGTGCAGCTATAAATAATGAGCTTTATTATCAATATATAGGACATGAAATTTCTGGCAAACATTCACTACACTCTATTTAAAGCTCAATATAACTTTATCTTTCTGTTTACTGATATCGTTACAATTGTGCATGGAAGCCCTACTCCTATAATATAACGACCCGACCGATCATTTTGAGCATTTGCACTTCGCTCGGTGGTTTGAGGGCATGAGTAGCTCCATATAAGGTATTACGACTTGTGTGTATCGCCGGTTTCAGTTTCCGGGTGAATCAGAACTAGTTTGAAGAATAAATTTCATTCTTGATGCTTTAGGTTGGAAGAGTTGATCAAGTTTGAATTTTTAGTATTTGACTTCGGATTGGAGTTTTGATTGTTCCGTTAGGTCCGGATGGTGATTTTGGACTTGGGCGTATGCCCGTATTTGCATTTGGATATTTCTAGAAGGTTTCGACACTAATTGGTGAAAATTAGAAATTTGAAGGTTTGGAATGTTCATAAGTTTGACCGGGAGTTGACTTTATTGATATCGGGGTTGAATTCTGATTCCGGATGCTGGAATAGGTCCGTTATGTCCTTTATGGCTTGTGCACAAAATTTGAAGTCAATCGAAGTTGTTTTGGTATGAATCGACATTAATTTTCAAATTTGGAAGTTCATAAGTTTATTAAGTTTGATTTGAGGTGTGATTTGTTGTTCGATGTTGTTATGTGTGATTTGAGGCTTCGAGAAAGTTTTTATTGTGTTTTAGGACTTGTTGGTATGTTTGGATGGGGTCCCGGTGATCCCGGGTGTGTTTCGGGTGAGTTTTGAACAAGTTTAGGCATTTCGACACTTTGATGATGTACTAGAGCGAATGAAGTGCGAAGGGCACATTTTGGAGTGCTGAGGAAAAGCCTCATGTGCAGCCGCAAACTCTCAGAGTGAGGGGGCAGAGGAAAATGTGCGGATTTCAGAAGGGGGGAATCTGCAGGTTGATGGTCTTACTTCAGAAGCTTATATCTTTTAATCTATAAGGAATTTGGAGATGATCCAAAATGAAAGTTGTAGCCCTTTGGGTCTAGTTTTCATAAAACTAAACCACTCATCATTTGGACATTTGTACCGAAAGTTATGACTAATTTACTGAAGCCTGATAGTGCATTCACTGCTGAAGTGCGACCGCAAAATTTGGATCGCGGCTGCAAAACTTGGAATGTGCGGTCAGCAGTTTGGGAGATCATATGTGGTACTATATAAACGAGGGTTTCATCTCATTTTTCATTGGTGAACCTAGAGAACTTGGTTTGTGGCGATGTTTTGTAGATTTTTCAAGGAATTGATTGGGGTAAGTGATTCTAACTCGAATTTGGTTAAATTACATGAATATATCCTTGATTTCATCATTTAATTAGTGATTTGGGTTGAATATTTGGGAAAAATGGAGAAACTTCTTAGGCCGAATTTTGGAGATTTGAGCAAGATTTTGGTATCGGATTTGGGTAATTTTGGTATGGTTGGACTCGTGGTTGAGTTGGTGTTCGGATTTTGTAACTTTCATGGGATTCCGAGACGTGGGCCCGGGGGTTGACTTTTGAGTTGACTTTTTGACTTTTGATTAAAAACTTAGAATTTTCAAAAGGAATTGATTCCTATAGCTTGAGTTGATCATATTGAATTTTTTGTGGCTAGATTCGAGACATTCAGAGTCCGTTTCGCGAGGCGAGGGCTTGTTGGAGTAGAGTTTGGCACAATTTAAGGTAAGTAGCACTTCAAAACTTGGTGCTGAGGGTATGAAACCCCGAATTACGTGTTATGTGATTGATGTTGAGGTGACGCGCATGCTAGGTGACGAGCGTGTGGGAGTGCACCGTGTGAATTGTGATTTTATCGATTCCATGGGACTGTGTAGCTATCTTATCTGAACATTTTTACTGTACTCTGTGTGTTAGAGCACTTGAGATGTAATTTATGCTAGACATCAAGTTTAAGCTATATGCTGGTACTATTGGGACCCATAGTGGCCGTTCTTTGCTGTTGAGTTATTTGCTTAATTGCACTTATGTGATCAGTCGCATTCACTATTATATATCATATCTCAGTCTCTATTATCGTATATTGTCACATCTCGTGTCATTGAATATGGCTGCTTAGCATGAGTGTTTGAGCCCGAGAGACTGGAGAGATTGATGACCGAGTGAGACCGAGGGCCTGTTGTGAAAGATATTTATGGGATCGGGCTGCACGCCGCAGTAGGCTTTATTGATTCATGTCAGGATTTGGCTTATTATAGCGCTTGGGTTGGATCGGCCCCTCTGGAGTCTGCACATCCACAGTGGGTGCAGTTGCTATGGGTTTTTGGGCTTGATCTGCCCTGGATTCATTTTCATTGGGCTGGATCTGCCCTGGATTCATTTGCATTGGGCTGGATTTGCTCGAGATTTATTTATGATTGGGCTAGATCTGCCTGGATTCATTTATGTTTGGGCTGGATCTGCCCTATACAGTACTGAGTAACTGAGTGTGCTGAGTATTGAACATGGTGAGTGAGGATACGAGGCAGCAAGATTGAGTACTATGAGAGTGTGAGTACCTGAGTTCATCACTGAGATGCATCGCGTTTGTCATGCGTACTTGAGATACAGGCATAGAGATGCATTTCCTCACGCTACCCAATTTTGGTGACATTCATGATTTCACCTGCATATTACATGTTGGTATAGAGATGTAATTTCCTCTTGCTATCTGAAAATAAAACATCTTATTTATTGTTGAAAGTTTTTTTTTTTTTGGGAAAAAAATTACAGTTTTCAAACTTACTCATATGTTTTAGTGTTTTCGGTGAAGAATTTGGAATTTACTGTTATACTTGAAAAGCATACCTATTTTTCGTAACTGTGAACGAGTTGAGCATCTTATCTCTGAGTTATTTTCTTGTACCATTTTTATTATATTATTATGAATTATGACTGGTTATTGGAGTTGGGCTCTGACCCTTGACCAGCTCGTCACTTCTTTCAACTTAAGGTTAGATCTGTTACTTATTGAGTACATGGGGTTGGTTGTACTCATACTACACTTCTGCACCTTGCGTGTAGATTTTGGATGCTGAGGTTGATGTGTATTGTAGGAGCTAGCATTGAAGACGTACCTGCGTTCCGGTTATAGCTGCATCTTGTTCATGGTAGCTTTAGACTTATGAAAATCTATTTATGTATATTTCTAGCAGATGATGTATTTATTTCATACTAGCTTTGTAAACTCTAAATCTTAGAAACTCATAATCTGTACTACCAGTCCTTGGTAATTCTTTGTATAAAGGCCCAGTTATTTCTTCATATATATTTCTCATTAAATCTCAATGAATTGGATAGTTATTAATTGGCTTACCTAACGGGTTGGGTTATGTGCCATCACGACTAGTTGGATTTTGGGCCGTGACACGGAATTACTGTTTCTGCTTTTTTATCTCCATCTCAAAGCTAAGTATCGTATTTGTATCTAATTTATCCATTATTTTAGGATCAAATTAATTCACTTGTCTATAAATCACGTATAAATTCAGCTGTACTGTTTTACGGGTCAACATAATCTTCTACTAGTACAGTTTTGCCTAGCAAAGCTTCATATCTGTGAGAAGAAGAGAGGAAGGAGAAGGAGAAGGAAAAAGAAAATGGGGGAGGAGGAGGAGGAGGAGGAGGAGGAGAAGAAGAAGAAGAAGTCAAGGATGAGCAATTTTATTTTGTCTGAAGTTTACCTATATTGGGTATCAAAACATTTTGAAAAAAAATAGGTTCACGTTAAATGGGGTGACCAAATAAGACATCCCGTCAAAATTTTACCATTGTTCTTGAGAATAAGTTTGGAATTTTTACACAAACAGCTGATTAAATTTACTATTTGATTTTTCTCGCCGGTAACTATTCATGGATTATATATAGTTTTGGCTTTCCTAACAAACTTGTTTAGACACCAGGACAACCATCCAGAACGTAATGAGTAGCTAATCTTTTCAATAACTTTTTATAATTTATTGGCACCAGTTAGTAACAACTAACAACTGCTTGCGAGTTTGATAAGAAAGCAATTTTATTTCTTTGAATTTTTCAGGAAGCCAAATATATTTATATTAAACTGGCCAACAATCAAAAGTTTTAGATACTTTGTAGGAAATGAGAGACTAAAAACGTTAATTATTTTCACAAAATCACAGGATTAATGAAGACAAATAGAGCAAATTCTCTAATATGGGAATTTTAAGACATTCACGGAAAAACCAAAATAAAGAACAATGCGGTGCACTAAGTTATCGCTATGCGCGGGGCTCGGGGAAGGACCGGACCACAAGCGTCTATTGTACACAGCCTTATCCTGCATTTCTGCAAGACGCTGTTTCCGCGAATCGAACCAATGACTTTCTGATCACATGACAATAACTTTACCAGTTATTCTACTACATATACTTTATTAGCCAATGCATCCATAATTGGTATGAATTTTTATACGCTTGCCAAAAAATGTTGAGTTTGTTTTTAATGTTCACAGACCATACAAATTTCTCAGAACCTTATGAAAGAAACTTCAACTTGACAAACTATATTGGCAGCCGCAGTATTTAGAGGGAAGCTCTTCGTAATCATGTATCCGAATTTAAAACAAGAATTAGGCCCTCATTGCTTTTATATAATGGGGTCAGAAATTGGAATAGTTCAAATCTTAGCTCGTGAAGTGTGTGTCCTTTCTTATAGAATCAATTGTTGCTTTGGATAGTTTTCGTTCATTCAAATCTCGTATAAAATTTTAAAATCCTGATAAGGTGATCTTTTACTATAACTTTGTTCATTATCATCTTACAATTATTACCACTGGCCATTGCCACCGGCTTCTACCAGAACAAGTGCCTCCACCAATCACTAACACCAACCACCTCTACTGTCAGGCACCACTACCAACCATTACACATAACCAATATCACCACGAGCTACTATGTACAATCACCTTCAATTATCACCGCAACCCATCTCTACCAACAAATACTAGCCAACATTGCACAACCATCACCATGATCACCACCATCAATTTCTACCAATCATCACTAATTAACAATCATCACCGCCAACTACTACCAGCTCACAATCATTACTGTCATCCACTAGTATTGTCATTTATATTATCGCTAGCTTCGGGAGTGTGCTTCATTAAATAAATAGTTTTTACAACACTCTTTTATTACTCGGTGGATATGATATTACATTGTTTTAATTAAATTCGCATTTGTCAACTTTTAAACAAAAATAAATTATGTAGGTTCAAATGTTAATTAGAAATAACGAAATTATTTAATGTTCATATCTAAATAATTGTTGAAGAAAAAACGAACAAAAGAGATGTGTAACGACCCGACCGGTCGTTTTGAGAGTTGTAGCTCCGTTCCCCTATTTACTGCTCATTTTATGCTTTATAGCTGCTATGTGACTTACCGGGATAATTGATTCGGGTCCAAAGAGGTTTCAGAATGAATTGAGACACTTAATCTCAAGGTTGAAAGTTAAAGTTGAAAAGGTTGACTGGATGTTGACTTATGTGTAAACGACTTCGGAATGGAGTTTTGATGGTTCCGTTAGCTCCATTAGGTGATTTTGGACTTAGGAGCATGTGCGGATTATGATTTGGAGGCCCGTAGTTGAATTAGGCTTGAAATGGCGAAAGTTGGAAATTTAGAGATTTAACCAAGAGTGGACTTTGTTAATACCAGGTTTGGAATGGGGTTTCGGGAGTTGGAGTAGGTCCGTGGTGTCATTTATGACTTGTGTGTAAAATTTGAGGTCAATTGGGTGTGATTTGATAGGTTTCGGCATCGTTTGTAGAAGTTGGAATTTCCTTAGTTTCAATAGGCTTGAATTAGAGTGCGATTTATGGTTTTACCCGTTGCTTAATGTGATTTGAAGCTCGACTAAGTTCGTCCGGTATTTTAGGACTTGTCGGTATATTTGGTTGAGGTCCTGGGGGCCTGGGGTGGAGTTTGGTTGATTTTCCGATCAAGTTTGGAGTTAAAAAGGGGTGCTATAGCTGAAGCCTTCTGGTGTAGTCGCACCTGCGGAGCTTTGGTTGCAGGTGCGAACTCGCAGGTGCGGGCTATAAAGCACAGAAGTGACCTAGGACAGAGGTGTGCAGTGGTTGCAGGTGCAAGGCAATTTCAGCACCTGCGTGGTCGCAGATGCGGCGTCATGAGCGCAGAAGCGGAGTTGGCCAGTGGGGGAGCTTACGCAGATGCGATGGAAATTCTGCACCTGTGATTGTGAAGATGCAGAGGCAGGACGACAGAAGCGAAGGGAGCGTTGGGGCATGTCCGCAGAAGCGGAGGATTTTTCGCAAAAGCGGAACCACATGTGCGGCTAAGTGATCTGCAGAAGCGAAAAGGCTGGGCAGTGTATTAAAAATGAGGGTCCAAGATTTTCTTCATTTTTGAAATTTCCAAGCTCAGGATTAGGCGATTTTGAGAGGGATTTCGAAGGGATTATTGAGGTAAGTCACATGGGGTTTAATTTATTCAATAAGTTTGTTTTCCCATTGATTTTTCCACCTAGATTGTGTGGTTTGAGGTATAATTTTGGGAGTTAAGGCTAGGGATTCGGAGAGTTTAAATTGGGGATTTGGGTATTGATTTGGTGTTGGATTTTGGTAAATTTTGTATGGTTGGGCTCGTGATTGAATGGGCTTCCGAATTTACAACTTTTATTGGAATCCGAGACGTGGGCCCGGGGGCTGGCTTTTGAGTCGACTTTTTGATTTTTGATTAATAACTTAGTATTTTCTAATGGAATTTATTCCTTTAGCTCGTGTTGATTTTATCGAACTGTTTGTGGCTACATTCGAGGAATTTGTAGGCCGATTCACGAGGCAAGGGCGTGTTGGAGTAGGAATTTGCATGGTTTGAGGTAAGTAACACTTCTAAACATGGAACTAGGGGTATGAACCCTGATTATACGTGTTATGTGATTTGTTTGGAGGTGACACACATGCAAGGTGACAGGCGTGTGGGCGTGCACCGTAAAAATTGAGACTCAGTCGATTCGGTAGAGCTGTGTAGTCAATTAATTTGTATTTTCCATGAAATTTCATGTATTATAGAAATTGAGCTGTGACTCATGTTAGAAATCATGCTAAGATAAGTGCTGGTATTAATGGGACCCACTGAGGTCATTTCTGCCGTCGAATTGTATGTTTAAATTGTAATTTCGTACTCAGTCATATTCATTCATTGCATATCATATCTTAGTCTCTGTTGTTATTTATCGATACATCATATCATCGTTCTGGGCTAGTTACATGACATTATGAGCCAGAGAGACTGCGGAGGCTGATGACTGAGTGAGGCTTACGGCCTGATTGTGGATGATATTTATGGGATCGGGCTGCACGCCGCAACATGTTTTTACTTATTTATGCCTGGACCTGGCTTATTATAGCGCCTGGGCTGAATGAGCCCCTCCGGAGTCTGCACCCCCATAGTGAGCATAGTAGATATTATATTAGGGATGGAGTTCCCTGGGTATGGAGTTGCCCTATATATTCACATTTGGGATGGAGTTCCCTGGGCATGGAGTTACCCTACACATCTATATTGAGGGATGGATCTTCTCTGGCTAGACCTACCCCATACTGTATTGAGTGATTGAGTACTCTAAAAGTGTGAGTACCTGAGGCTTCCATTATAGTGCACTACATAGAACATGTACAATGGCATGTAGATATAGAAATGTCATATCCCTCATATTATTCAGAGTTGATTTATTTTACATGTATTGAGTTTGCCTGTTGAACTTGAAAACATGCCTACATTTCTGTATTGTAAATTCTATATTGAACTGTTCCTGCTTAGCTCGTCACTAGTTTCAGTCCAATAGTTAGTCTTGTTACTTATTGAGTTGGTTGTACTCACGCTACACCCTGCACCTCGTGTGGAGATCCAGGTGCTTCCGGTCATGGCGGTTGTTGAGTTACGAAGTCTGGTCCTTCGGAGATCATCGAGGTAGTTGCTTGGCATTAGCAAACCTTGATTCTCATCCCTTATCTTTCATTTTATTTTTCAATTTTATTTTCTGGATGGTGTACCTGAGTATATCTTTATGTAGATGTTCATGTATTCAGTGACACCCCGATTTTGGAAGAGATTATGTATCCAGTTATTAGTTTCTATCCTGCTGTTAAAAGAATTTTCCTTTAATTAAACTATTTTCTTATCTTTCAAAGATTTAAAGTATTGGAAATGTCTGAGTAGTCGGCTTGCCTAATACTCTGATAGGCACCATCACGACGGGTTGGCTTTGGGTCGTGACAAGTTGGTATCAGAGCCTAGGTTACATAGGTCTCACGAGTCAAGAGCAGGTTTAGTAGAGTATTGCTAATTGGTACTGAGACGTCTGTACTTATCTTTGAGAGGCTGCGGAACCCTTAGGAAACTTCACATTCTTGTATTCTTGTCGTGCGGATTTGTTGATTCTGATCATTAAACTTCTGTTGTTCTATTCTCTCGCAGATGGTGAGGACACGTGTTATCTGTCAGGACGGACAACCACCAGTACCACCAGCTAGGGCCACGAGAGGCCGGGGTCGTGGTAGGGGCCGCGATAGGGGCAAAGGTGCAGCTCATATGGTAGCTAGAGCAGCACCTGCAGATCCACCAGTTGCTCAAGCTTAGGAGCGTACCAGATATGGTTGAGCCAGTGGGGCCAGCTCAGGCACCAGTTGTGCCCATTGTGATTCCAGGCCTTCAGGAGGCTTTGGCTAAGTTTTTTACTATGTGCACCAGCCTTGCTCATGCGGTTTCTGTTCTGGCCGCAGCATCCACTTCTCAAGCCGTAGGAGGTACTTAGACTCCCACCGCCCCCACTCCAGAGCAGGTGATGCAGGGACTTCAGACACCAGGGTACTACCAGCCCAGCCGGGTGCAGCTACTCAGGCGCAAATGGGTCCTGTTATGACTAATTACGAGCAGAGGAGACTAGAGAGATTTGGGAGACTCCAGCCTCCATCATTCAGTGGTACTGAGTCTGAGGATGCCCAGGACGTTTTGGACAGGTGCCAACGGATTCTTCGCACGGCAGGTATTCTGGAGACTAGTGGGGTCTCATTCACTACTTTTCAGTTTACTAGGGTTGCCTTCAGATGGTAGGAGGCTTATGAGAGATGCAGGCCGGTCGGTGCAGCACCACTTACATGGCGTGAGTTCTCCATTCTCTTCTTGGAGAAGTTCATGCCACAGTCTCGCAGGGAGGAGTTACGCAGATAGTTTGAGCAGCTACGTCAGGATGGCATGTCTGTGACCCAGTATGAGGTGAGGTTTTTAGAGTTGGCCCGTCACGCAGTTTGGTTGGTCCCCACTGAGTGGGAGAGGATTAGGAGGTTCATTGATGGCCTCACCTATCAATTGCGGTTGCTTATGACTCGGGAGAGGGTATTCGGTGCTACGTTCGACGAGGTGGTTGATATTGCTAAGCAGATAGAGATGTTCTGTAGTCAGGAGCGTGAGGAGAGAGGCCATGAGGTCTCGTAGTTCGGGTGGTTCCATTGGTGTTCCTTCTGGGGGACAGTCCTACCACAATAGAGGTCGTCCTTATAGGCCCGCTAAGATGGCTCGTTCAGTTCACCGTGGTGCATAATCTAGTCGTGGATCATACAGTGCCCGTCCGGGTCAGTCATCTCTTAGTGCTCTTCCAGCTCAGAGTTCATCTCGTGCACCATTAGTTCAGGGTTCGTCTGTACCAGGTTCTTCTGACAGTTATTTTGGTTCTCGGGTTCCACCTCAGTACTTGCCGCCATTATCCCAGAGGGGTTGTTTTGAGTGTGGAGATTTGGATCACATAAAGAGACATTGCTCCCGCCTTTCGGGAGGTCCAACTCAGCAGAGGAGTCAGACTACGACTTCAACACCAGTTACTTCACCACCCGCCCAGCCAGCTCGAGGTGGGGCTCAGGCAGCTAGGGGTCGCCCTAGAGGGGGAGGCCAATCAAGTGGCAACCATGCCCGATTCCTTGCTCTTCTTGCCAAACCAGATGTCGTTGCTTCAAACACAGTGATCACAGGTATTGTCTCAGCATGCCACAGAGATGCTTCTGCATTATTTGACCCTGGTTTCACTTATTTATATGTATCATCGTATTTTTCTCGTTATCTGGATATGCCTCGTGAGTCCTTAGTTTCATCTGTTCATGTATCTACGCTAGTGGGAGATACTATTATTGTGAACCGTGTATATCGGTCGTTTGTAGTGACTATTGGGGGATTGGAGACTAGAGTTGATCTCTTATTGCTTAGTAAGGTTCATTTCGATGTGATCTTGGGTATGGATTGGTTGTCTCCATGTCATGCTACTCTAGATTGTCACGCTAAGACTGTGACATTGGCGATGCCGGGGTTGCCAAGGATTGAGTCGAGAGGTTCTCTGGACTATGTATCTAGTAGAGTAATTTCATATTTGTAGGCCCAACAGATGGTTAGGAAAGGTTGTTTATATTATTCGGCCATTGTGAGGGATATTGGTGCTGATACTCCTACTATTGACTCTGTTCTGCTGGTGCAAAATTTTCTGGATGTATTTCCTACAGACCTGTCGGGCATGCCGCCTGACAGGGATATTGACTTTGGTATTGACTTGGTTTCGGGCACTTAGCCCATTTCTATTCCTCTATATCATGTGGCACCAGCTGAGTTGAAGGAATTGAAAGAATAGCTTTAGGAACTTCTTGTTAAGGGGTTTATTAGGACTGGTGTGTCGCCTTGGGGTGCACCGATTCTGTTTGTGAAGAAGAAGGATGGTACTATACGGATGTGCATCGACTATAGGCAGCTGAAAAAAGTTACAATCAAGAACAAGTATCCTTTGCCGCGCATTGATGATCTATTTGACCAGCTTCAGGGAGCGAGGGTGTTCTCTAAGATTGATTTGAGGTCAATTGAAGATTTGGGACTCGGATATTCTAAAGACGGCATTCAAGACCTGTTATGGTCAATATGAGTTTCTTGTGATGTCTTTTGGGCTGAGTAATGCCCCAGCACCATTCATGCATTCGATGAACAGTGTATTTCAAACTTATCTCAACTTATTTGTCATAGTATTCATTGATGATATCCTGGTGTACTCTCGTAGCCAGGAGGAGCATGCGCAGTATTTGAGGATTGAACTACAGCGGCTCAGGGAGGAGAAGCTTTATGCCAAGTTCTCCAAGTGTGAATTTTGGCTAGTTCAGTGGCGTTCTTGGGGCATGTAGTGTCCAGTAAGGGGATTAAGAAGGATACGAAGAAGATAGAGGCGGTTCAGGGTTGGCCCAGACCGTCCTCAGCTACGGAAATTCCGAGCTTTCTCAGCTTGGCCAGTTATTATCGTCGCTTCATAGAGGGTTTCTCGTCTATTTCATTGCCTTTTACCAAATTGACCCAGAAGGGTGCTACATTCAGGTGGTCGGATGAGTGTGAAGAGAGCTTTCCGAAGCTCAAGATTTCCTTGACCACAGCTCCAGTTCTAGTTTTGCCTTCAGCTTCAGGCTCTTATATAGTGTATTGTGATGCTTCTTGGATTGGTATTGGGTGTGTCTTGTATAGGAGGGTAGAGTGATTGCCTATGCTTTGTGTCAATTGAAGCCTCATGAGAAGAACTACCCTGTCCACAATTTGGAGGTTGCTTCCATATTTCAATGCATTGAAGATTTGGAGGTATTATCTCTACGGTGTTTCTTGTGAGGTATTTACGGATCATCAAAGTCTCCAACACTTGTTCAAACAAGAGGATCAAAATCTGAGGCAGCAGAGATGGTTGGAGCTACTACAGGATTGTGATATCACCACTTTGTATCATCCCGGTAAGTCCAATGTGGTGGCTGATGCCTTGAGTAGAAAGGCGGTAAGTATGGGTAGCCTTGCATTCATTCATGTTGGTGAGACATCGCTTGCAGTTGATGTTCAGTCCTTGGCCAACCAGTTCATGAGATTAGATATTTCGGACCCAGCCGAGTTCTAGCTTGTGTGGTTTCTCGGTCTTCCTTATATGATCGCATCAGAGAGTGCCAGTATGATGATCCCCATTAGCTTGTCCTTAGGGATAGGTTCAGCACGGTGATGCTAGGGATGTTACTATTGAGGTTGATGGGGTGTTGAGGATGCAGGGTCGGATTTGTGTGCCTAATGTAGATAGGCTACATGAGTTGATTCTTGAGGAGGCCCATAGTTAGCGGTATTCCATTCATCCGAGTGCGGCGAAGATGTACCAGGACTTGAGCATCATTATTAGTGGAAGAGAATGAAGAAGGATATAGTGGGGTTTGTAGCTCGATGCCTTAACTATCAGCAGGTGAAGTATGAGCATCAGAGACCGGGCGGATTGCTTCAGAGGCTCGAGATTCCGAAGTGGAAACGGGAGCGTATCACCATGGATTTTGAAGTTGGACTCCCTCAGATTTCGAGGAAGTTCGATGCTATTTGGGTGATTGTGGATCAGCTGACCAAGTCCGCGCACTTCATTTCAGTTGGGACTACTTATGCTTCAGAGCGGTTGGCTGATATTTGCATCCGTGAGATTGTTCGCCTTCAGGGTGTGCTAGTGTCCATCATTTCAGATCAGGGCATGCAGTTTACATCGCAGTTTTGGGGAGCCATGCAGCGAGCGTTGGGCACCCAAGTTGAGTTGAGCACAGCATTTCACCCTCAGATGCACGGACAGTCCGAGCGCACTATTCAGATATTGGAGGACATGCTACACGCTTGTGTCATTGATTTCTGGGGTTCATAGGATCAGTTTCTGCCGTTTGCGGAGTTTGCCTACAATAAAAGCTACCAGTCGAGCATTCAGATGGCTCCCTATGAGGCTTTGTATGGGAGACGGTGTTGATCTCTAGTGGGTTGGTTTGAGCCGGGTAAGGCTAGGCTATTGGGTACTGACTTGGTTCAAGATGCTTCGGACAAGGTTAAATTGATTCAGGATCGGCTTCGTACGACGTAGTCAAGACAAAAGAGTTATGCCGATCGGAAGGTTTGTGATGTTGCTTACATGGTTGTGGAGAAGGTACTGCTCAAGGTTTCACCATGAAGGGTGTTATTAGGTTTGGAAAGAAGGGAAAGTTGAGCCCTCGGTATATTGGGTCGTTTGAGGTACTTTAAAGGATTGGAGATGTGGCTTACAAGCTTGCCTTGCCACCTAGTTTGTCGAGTTTGCATCCAGTATTTTATGTTTCTATGCTCCGAAAGTATGTCAGCGATCCGTCTCGTTTTGGATTTCAGCACGGTTCAGTTGGATCGTGATTTGACTTATGATGTGGAGCCGTTAGCCATTTTGGATCGGCAGGTTCGAAAGTTGAGGTTAAAAGACATAACTTCAGTGAAGGTGCAGTGGAGAGGTCCGCCGATTGAGGAGGCTACTTGGGAGACCGAGCAGGAGATGTGGCGCAGATATCTATGCCTATTTGAGACTCCAGGTACATTTCTATATCCGTTCGAGGATGAACGTTTTCTTAAAAAGGGAAAGATGTAATGACCCGACCGGTCTTTCTGAGAGTTGTAGCCCTATTTCCCCATTTACTATTCATTCCCTACTTAATAGTTGTTATGTGAATTGCCGGGGTAGTTGGTTCGGGTCTGAGAAGGTTTCGGAGTGAATTGAAACACTTAGTCAAAAGGATGGAAGCTTAAGTTGAAAAGTTGACTGGATGTCGACTTATGTATAAACGACTCCGGAATGGGTTTTGATGGTTCCGTTAGCTCCGTTGGGGGATTTAAGACTTAGGAGTGTGTCCAAATTGTGATTTGGAGGTTCGTAGTTGAATTAGACTTGAAACGGCGAAAGTTGGAAATTTGGAAGTTTGACTGAAAGTGGACTTTGTAGTTACGGGCTCGGACTGGGGTTCCGGGAGTGTGACTTGTGTGTAAAATTTGAGGTCAATCGAACGTGATTTGATAGGTTTCGGCATCGTTTCTAGAAGTTGGAATTCCCTAGTTTCAATAGGCTTAAATTGGAGTGTGATTCGTGGTTTTAGCATTGTTTGATGTGATTTGAGGGCTCGACTAAGTTCGCATCGTGTTTTAGGACTTGTTGGAATGTTTCGTTGAGGATCCCGGGGCCTCAGGAGTCTTTTGGCTTGGAATCGGATTGGATTTTTTTGGAATTTTGAAGGCTGGTGTGTTTTGGTCTGGTGCGACCGCACCTGCGAGGGAAAAGGCCGCAGGTGTGGAGCCGTAGAAGCCGCCCTGGGTCGCAGGTGCGGAGCCGCAGAAGCGGCCCTAGAGTCGCAGATGTCGTTCTGGGCGAAGTGAGGGTTTGAGCAGGTGCGAGGGAAAATTCCGCACCTGCGATCTCGCAAATGCAGAGGCTGGTCACAGAAGTGGAGAGGGGCTTGGAGGCACTAGTACGCAAAAGCAGATGAGCTTGTGCAGAGATGCACACTCACAGGAGCGGAATTTGGGACCGCATAAGCAGTTGGTCGGCCCTTAAGTGGCCTTCATAGATGGGGATGATTGACCGCAAAAACGGTACCGCATAAGCGGATTTTTGGACCGCAGGAGCGAAAAAACCTACGCAGATTATTAAAACGAAGGTTCTGTGGGTTTTCTTCATTTTGGACATTCCAAGCTCGGGATTAGGCGATTTTGAGAGGGATTTCGAAGGGATTCTTGAGGTAAGTCACTTGTGGTTTAATTTAATCAATGATTATGTTTCCCCATTGATTTCTCCACCTAGATGGTGTGGTTTTTAGGTGTAATTTTGCGAGTTGAGGTTAGGGATTTGGAGAGTTTAAATTGGGGATTTGGGGGTTGATTCGGTGTTGGATTTCAGTGAATTTGGTATGGTTGGACTCGTGGTTGAATGAGCTTCCGGATTTTGTGACCTTTGTTGGATACCGAGACGTTGGCCCGGGGGGCCAACTTTTGAGTGGACTTCTTGACTTTTAATTAAAACCTTAGTAATTTCATATGGAGCTCATTCCTTTAGATCATGTTGATTGTATCGAATATTTGTGACTAGATTCGAGGCATTTGGAGGCTGTTTCGCGAGGCAATGGCTTATTGGAGAAGGTTTTCGCACAACACTTCTAAACTTGGTTCTGAGGGTATGAAGCCCCGAATTTCATGATTTTGTAATGGTGTGAGGTGATGCATGTGCTAGGTGACGGGCATGTAGACGTGCACCGTGTGAATTGTGATTTAGTCGATTCCATGGAGCTGCGTAGCTACCTTATCTGAACATTTTTATTGTACTTTATGTGTTAGAGCACTTGAGCTATAATTCATACTAGAAATCATGTTTAGGGCCTACATGCTGGTAATTTTGGGACCCTTAGTGGTTCCTTTGCTGTTGAGTTATTTGCTTAATTGCAATTATGTACTCAGTCGCATTCATCATTTCATATCATATCTCGTTCTCTATTATCTTATATTTTCACTTCTTGTATCATTGATTAGGGCTACTTGGCAGGAGTGTTGTGAGCCCGAGAGACTGGAGAGATTGATGACTGAGTGAGGCTGAGGGCCTGTTGTGTGTAATATTTATGGGATCAGGCCGCACGCCGCTACAGGCTTTATTGATTCATACTAGGATTTGGCTTATTATAGAGCTTGGACTAGGTCGGCCCCTCCGGAATCTGCACACCCACAGTGGGCGCAATGCTAGCAGTTATGAAATTTGGGCAGGATCTACCCTATTTTTTTGCATTTGGGCTGGATCTGCGCTGTTTTGTTTGCACTTGGGCTGGATTTGCCCTGTTATGTGCTAAGTTTTGTTTAGAATCTGAAAGCATGTCTAGTTTCTTCTTGAAAACATGTCTAAATTCTTGTACCTTCATTTGTAGACAATGAATTTCTGAGATATCACTGTCATATTTTCTGTAACTTCCTGCATTGTTAATTATGTAAAGTGGACCGTAATAATTGGACTTGTCAATACTTTCAGTCCAAAGGTGGGATTTGTTACTTATTAAGTTGGTTCTACTCATGCTACACCCTGCACCTCGTGTGCAAATCCAGGCACTTTCGGTTACAGCGGTTGTTGATTTGCAGAGGCCAGACCTTCAAATATCATTGAGGTAGTTGCTGGGCGTTTGCAGACCTTGACTCTCCTCCCTTATCTTTCAGTTTTACTTCTAGACGGCGTACTAGACTTTTTCATTACGTAGATGCTCATGTACTCAGTGATACCCCAGTTTTGGGAAGAATTTATGTATTGGGTTATGATTTTCCTTTCCTATTTTAAGAGATTTTCCTTTATTTAAACTGTTTAGTATCTTTCAAAGATTTAAATTGGTGGAAATGTCTGAATAGTCGGCTTGCCTAGTATTAAGATAGGCGCATGAACTAAAAAACTTCAGCATGTTTAGTTTGAAGTTTAGGAAAAAACTCATTACAAAACTAGAGATTGCAGGACAAAAACTTCAGCATTTTTAGTATGAAGTTTTAGGGAATGAACTAAAAAACTTCAGCATGTATAAGTCTGAAGTTTAGAAAAAACACTCATTACAAAATTAAAGATTGCAGGACAAAACTTAATCATGTTTAGTATTAAGTATTAGGGAATGAACTAAAAACTTCAGCATGCATAAGTATGAAGTTTAGAAAAAAAATCATTACAAAACTACAAACTGCGGGACAAAAACTTAAGCATGTTTAGTATAAAGTGTAAGGAAATGAACTAAAAAACTTCAGCATGTTTAATTTAAAGTTTAGAAAAAAAACTCGTTACAAAACTAGAGACTGCAGAACAAACACTTCAGCATGTTTAGTATGTAGTGTTAGGGAATGAACAAAAAAACTTCAGCATGTATAAGTCTGATGTTTAGAAAAAAAACTCATAACAAAACTACAGACTATAGGACAAAACTTCAGCATGTTTTAGTATGAAGTTTTAGCAAATGAACTAAAAACTTAAGCATGCATAAGTCTGTAGTTTACCAAATTACAGTACAAAAACTTTAAAACAAACATAAGGCTGAAGATTTAGGAAATACTATTCAAAAGAAATTCAAAAACAAACTTAATGACTTAAGTCACGTAATAAAAGCCCTTGTACCAGTCGCATGTGTCGCATTTGCGACATCTAGTTTGCAAATGTGATGGTCGCAAATGCGACAAAAAGCATTGCAATTGCGAAGTCTGATTATTTATGTCCACATCGTGTTTGCGACCAAAAGCTTCGCAATGCGAAGTGGTGCTGATTGCAAAAGCAAAGGAAAAGCTCTTAAATACGAGTCCTGCCTCTCCCAGACTTCATCGCTATTAAGAAGACCACCTCGCAAATGCGAGGATTGCAAATACAAACAAAACCTCGCATTTGCGATAACTGAGGCACCAGCAAAAATCTAGAAAAATCGAAGTCCTTCCACCCCTTCGAGCGCATCCGAAACTCACCCGAGTCCTCGGGGCTCCACACCAAACGTCCACACAAGTCTAAAAATATCATACGAACTCAGTCGCGCGATAGAAACACCAAAATAACATCTAATATCACGAATCGGATGCCAAAATGCATGAATCAAATCATAAAACTTCTAAAATCACTTCCGCACGTCCGGTTCCTATAAAATCAACTTGGAATGATGCCAAAATTTGCGTGCAAGTCATAAATCACCATACGGAACTACTCCTAGGCTCAAAATCCCAAGCGAACCTCGATAACACCAAAGTCTACTCCACGCCAAACTTAAAGAACTTGAAAAAACTTCAATGCGCCAACTTTCAATATTAAGCGCCGAAACGCTCCCGGGTCATCCGAATTCCGATCTGAACACATGCCCAAGTCCAAAATCACCATATATACCTATTGGGGCCGTCAAATCCTAGTTCCGACATCATTTACTCAAAACGTTGACTTAAGTCAAACTTAACCATTATAGGCTACTATTAAGGAACTAAGTGATCTGATTCAACCTGAACCCTTCCAAACCTAAACCAACCATCCCCGCGTGTCATAAAACAGTAAAAGCACATAATGGAGTCTTAATTAGGGGAACGGGGATGTAGAAAGCAAAACGACCGGTCAGGTTGTTACAATGTGCTCATATGCCATAACCTTTCCTCAGAACAATTTCAATATCATAACAACGCATAGCCCTAGGCTCAACAACACTGAGTACAACACAACAACAATAATAACACGAGAGTACGGCAAGTAAATCAACACAAGAACCACAAAACACAAATAAACGGAAGAACGAGCTAACAATGAAAGACACACAGGTAATAATGGTTTCCACTAGAATAGCTCAACAAAGGGAGAGATAATGTGTAACAATGATTCCACATAAGTATAAGTCAACAATGAAGGGGATAACAAAACTAATTACGGAAGAGATAATAATAACTTCAATTAAGGTTAAACAATTACAAAAAAAACATCAATAACTTCAATTAAGGTTAGCGATTACGGAAAAGATAACAATAACTTCAATTAAGGTTAAGCAATTACAGAAAAGACATCAATAACATTAGTTAAGGTTAAGCAATTACAGAAAAGATAACAATAACTTCAATTAAGGTTAAAATATTACGGAAAATACAGCATGGCAATAAAAGAGGTGGCAACTTCAATTAAGGCACATAAGAGTTTATTGGCAACAAGGATAGAATATGAATCTATCAACTCCAAATAAGACACATAAGGGTGAAATTAGTAAATAGAGATTTAATATGATAAGACAACTTCATTTTATAATGAATATAAGAACCTAAGAGCCTAAAACGGTCAAATTCCCACAAATAAGCCCGAGTACGTACTTGTCACCTCGTGTTCACAGCCTTCACATGACACAATTAGCACAAATGACTCAAATTCTAAGGGGTAGTTCCCCCACACAAAGTTAGGCAGGAAATATAAGCAGTTCCGGGTGAAGAACACTTACCCCAATCCAACACGTGAAGAACCCCTCGAAAATCGCTCAAACCCGAGGTCTACGACTCAAGATATGATAAAAATGGCCAAACCCTCGAAATAGAGTACTTTTATACTCTGCCCAGATATTACACATCGCAATCGTGAAACATTTCTCGTGATCGTCAAAAACAAAATGCACTGCCAAAATAACCTTACGCAAATGCGCAAACACAACCGCAAATGTGACTCACAGCGACCTCCGCTTACGTGATCACGAGCCAACCGATGCGAACGCGAAGAACAAATCTGGATAACCCCTTCCAGCTCTATCTCTACGCGAACGTGGAAGACACATCGCGAACGCGGACCACAGCCAACTGGACCTTCGTGATGGCGTGCACACAGTCGCGACTGCGATGAACAAAAACACTGAGCTCCCAGAATCACTTCGCGATCGCAGCTTCATCTTCGCGATCGCGAAGAACAACAGTCACACTAGAAACCAACAAATCTAAATCATGAAGAAAAGGCCCGTAGCCCGTCCAAAACACACCCAAGGCCCCCGGGACCCTGTTGAAACATACTGTCACAACCCAAAATCCACTATAGGTCGTGATGACGCCTAACGCCACCGTCAGGAAAGCCAACGGTGATTAACCAACTTAGTTACTCATTTCATTATCTTTAAAATCATAAATCCCATTAAATAAATAGAGTGAAACCCGGTACTCGTAGAACACCCGTGATTTTTTTATTTTTCAATTTCCGTATAAAGTATAAATTACAAGATAAAATGATAATAAATACGTGAGAACAATAATGAACATCCACTAGGAACCCCCAAAACCCGGTAATGAGCAGCTACTAGGAATATAATAAAATACAATATATGTCTGGAATACAAATTAGACAGGAGAATATAAATAGCTCTAATGGAGACTCTATATGCTGCGGATCGTAACATGGAATGCAGCTCACCGTGAAGTCCCCGCAATAGCCGCGCCTTTTTGAGCCCCAAAGACCACCAGACATATATATATGCACAATAAGTGCAGCAATTGTAGCATAAGTACGTAAATCAATGCTTACCCAGTAAGTATCTAGCCTAATCCCGGAGAAGTATTGACGAGGGGTTGACATCGACACTTACTAGTGGTCCAATAAATCAAATACAGTAGGAAGTAAGCAAATATGAGGCAGGATAAATAAACAGTATAAACAAATATAGGTACGTGGTATAATCCTCCTCTAAACAGTAAACTCAAGATCTCAATTATCAGTCACCTCCTCAACCGGAGTATAAATGTAAAATGGTTCCCACCAGATAGGTCGTCAAAACTCAAATCAGAAAAACTCACGGATACGATGGCTTCTTGTCAAAAATTACACACGACGCTGCTAAGGAAAACGACTCCCATAAGAGTATTTATAGAAATGCCGAGGCGAACGGCCCGATTCCATAATGTGTACACTATCGAGGGTCGAACGGCACGAACCATAGATGCATCTATTACATTGCCGAGGCGAACGGCCCGCTCCCATGAGAATATGATACTGTCGAGGCGAATGGCTCGATCCCATTAGAATATGAAGCTTCAATGGGTCCTTGACCCAATCACGAAGATACATGTGAGTTATGAAATGTAAAGAAGCTTTTCAATGAAAACGCACAACGCAAGAGAATTTCGTAAGGGAAAACACAATTATTCCCCAGCTAATCAGGTAGCTCGTCAAATCTCTACAATAATGAGTCTATCACTCTACGCAAGCCTAGTCTCAGGTCATAACATGAAATAAAGGAATTAAACAGGCAAGGATAACTCAAATAGTACAATTGAAGCATGGCATAATGATGCAAATAAATTTGATCAAATGTTACCAATGCCATCTACAAACAAGACAAGAAAAGGCGTTGGTTAGCCTTGGAGAAGATCCAAGCGTCCATAAATCTTGTTGTGGACGAATCTTGGGTTGAAGATGTATATTTGTATTTATGTTGTATTATTGTGTAGTTATTGAAGACATTAATTCTTACTTTGGAGTCCTGCGTGACTATTCTTTAAATTAGCCAAATTGTGGCCTTTTTGTTAAGTAGTTGTTTCCTAGTTGATTTAGGTTAACTAGTTATTCTTTTCCTAGTTGATTTAGGTAAAGGCTCATTCTATATAAGCCTAAAAACTTCATTATTTTGATACCTTTTGACATTATTATCAATCAAAAACCGGCAGCACATTGCTCCCAAAATCGTGTGAATTAACTTGTCCAATTTTGGTGTGATTCAAAATTGAACTTGTTCCTTTGTTTGATCGAACAGTTTGCAAGACCATTGTTGTCTTGAGGGTTGTTCGTATAGTATAGGTACTCCGTGACTTCATCAAGAAGGTAAGTAGACTAGTTCCTACTTGTTGTCTTGATAGTTCATTGAGCGTCTTACTTCTATCTTTTGTTTTCTTGTTTCCGCTTTTTATATTGCATCAGTTGGTATCAGAGTTGGAAAGGGTTTGTTCTTACAATTCCAATCCTGTTCTTCGTGCCTTAGTTTAGGTTCTATCTTTAATTTCGTTTTTGATTTATACAAAAAAAAAATAAAAAAAAAAATAAGAAGAAGAAAGAAAAACCGAAAATTGTTGTTGGTTGAAGTCGTTAAATCATCTAGGGATTGAAGTCTTGAAGATAGATTGCTAAAGAAACGTTCTTGAACCGATTCGTGAAGTTCTTGATTGTTAGAAACCGATAATCTTGAAATCTTGAAACTCTAGTTGAAATTCTTGAAGGTGCACGATTGAATCTTGAATTCTTGAAGTTCTTGAACTTTAATTTGTTGTTCTTGAAAGGGCATTGTGAAAAACGTGGGAGAGGGCCTAAGAAGTGTTAAGGAGGCCGAATTTGAGGAGGAGAATAGGAAACTCTAATTCTAGTCCAACAAGGAAACAACTCCCAATCCAAAAGGGAGAAGTTTCAAGGAGTTGAAATTCTATTTGGACAAGGAGAGGAGGGGATAATTTGTGTTGGAAAAGGAAAGGGGGGGACCCAAAATCCTAAGGACTAAGGAGAAAGGATTGGTCTTCTCCAAACTAAAGTGGGAAAGCTTCTAAAATTTCCTTATCTCTTCAATTTCGAAATTCTTCTTAATTTCACTACTTCTAATTAGTAATTCTTAGGTAATTTCCCTACTTAAGTAATTACTAATCTTTGAGCTTGTAGGACTCGCATAACTTCACTCACCCCGAAGAAAACTATTGATCTTGTGAACTTGAAAGGCCGCTAAGGAACTTGGTCAATTAGAGGAAGCCAATTTGAAGACAAGTGTGAAATCCTACCCAAAAATTTGAGTGAACCCGAGAGTCATTCAAAAAGTGAGAGCGAGAATTTTAACTAACCTTAACACACTCTCTAGTATTGTTTCTTTTGCAGGTACATGGCTACGGAAGGAGAAAAGTTGTGACGGACATTACTTTGGCCGACCTCTTGGCCGAAGTAAGGGCACTTAGCGCTCGAATAGAGAACATGGAAAGATCCCCTAGCAATCCAAAGCACGCCGGAGAAGGAACTAGTGACGGTTCCACAGTTAGACCCGAGCAGTTCGTGGAGTTAGCTCGCCAAAACGAGCAGACGGACGGAGGTGCTCAAAATGTCAGGACCATGAGGATTCCCCGGGGTGTCATGCCACCATTAATGCCAGCCCGGAGAAACATAGCACCCGTAGGGAATATGAGAGCAGCCCGAGAGGATGATCAACCCGAGTTCGACGAATTTGAAGATGATGATTTGGGGCCACGGAATCCAAGAGTTGGGCAGAGGAATGGAGGTCAAGACTACGTGGGAAGACGTGGTTATGATCATGGTCCGAGAGGGAGGCTTAGAGGTTTTGGTGGAAGGAACTTAGAGTATGACTTTGATGAGCATGTTGAGCATTATGAGGACTTCCAACCAATCTTACCAAACCGAGGGG
>MCJB01035843.1:261217-295476 GCA_002018475.1 Nicotiana obtusifolia | reverse complement strand
GATTTGAAACAAGGGTTGAAGTCCGTGGAGGAATACTATGATGACTTTGATAAGATTCGTCTATCACTTGACATGGAAGACGAAGAAGAAGAAGAGGCTATTATCCGATTCAAGAATGGGTTGAATAATGATATCTCCAATCAGTTGAGACTACATGTGTTCATTGCTCTTCATGATGTGTTCTTAGCTGCCATTGAAGGCGAAAAGATAATTAAAGAAAGCCGGGCAGCCCAATATAGAGGGGGTTCAGATTCCACTATCATACGTCGAAACAAAGAGTGGACGACGCCGAACACTGGGGGAGCAAGCCAAACCCGAGAGCCTAGAGCAAGCAAAAACCAAGAGCCTAAGCAGTTAGCCCAAGCTACGGCACCTGGGGTTGAACCTAAGGGGTCCGGAGGTAATTCTAAGACTCAACTCAATTCTCCTAGCGCATCTTCTTTTCAGTGTCACAAATGCAAGGCTATGGGCATTTCGCTAAGGATTGTCTAACACAGAGGACCATGTTAATTCTTGATGATGGAACTGTGTGTGAAGAAGAAAGTGAAGAAGAGAATGAGGATGATAAGGTGACAGAATTGGTTGAGTGCGGAGAGGAAGAGTTAGAAGAAGAGGGTGTGAATATGTTCTTGGTGGTACGTAGGAACTTGAGCACTATGAACGTACAGGAGGAAGGAGATATGCAGCGTGAGAACTTATTTCATGCCAGATGTAGGGTGAAAGAAAAGGTGTGCTCGATGATAATAGATTCCGGAAGTTGCGCTAATGTAGTAAGCCACACGTTAGTGACTCAACTTAGTATACCTACGACGAAACATCCCCGTCCTTATAGATTGCAGTGGTTGAGTGAATGTGGTGAATTAAAGGTAGTAAGGCAGGCACTCATTAAGTTCAAGGTGGGAGCTTATCAGGATAAAATCTTGTGTGATGTGGTGCCTATGCAGGCATGCCATTTACTATTGGGCAGGCCTTGGCAGTTTGATAGATATGTTGATCATGATGGAAGGGCCAACACTTATACAGTCAAGCTGGAGGGCAAGAGTTATGTACTTAAGCCCTTAAACCGCAACAGGTTAATGATGATTACAAACGCATGAGGGAACTGAAAGAGGCGGCTAGAGCTAAGACTCCAATGGAGCCCAAATCCGAAGCCATAACCAATGCTAGTGCATCGAACCTGTCAGGTAATATTTGTGCCATGATGCAACCAGGTGAGTATTTGAGAGGTAATGATAGTTCTAAACTCTTAATTTGCCTAATTCATAAGGGTGTTTACTTGAGCTCTAATGAAGAAGTTTATACTAACGTTCACCCCTTGCCTAGTGTTGTTAGTGAGAAGTTAAAGGGGGCTGCCTTGAATTACTCTATGTATGACAAAGAGTTGTATGCCCTCGTAAGAGCTTTAGCTCACTGGCAACATTACCTATGGCCTAAGGAATTCGTAATTAGGAGTGATCACGAGTCCCTCAAACATCTTAGGGGTCAAGAGAAGCTAAATAAATGACATGCCGAGTGGGTAGAGTTCATTGAGAGTTTCCCTTACGTGATACATTACAAGAAGGGAAAGGAGAATGTAGTAGCTGACGCACTATCTAGGAAGTTTGCTTTGGCTATCACGTTAGCGTCTAGGTTGATGGGTTTTGAAAGTATTAAGTCTATGTATGAGCATGACCCTAAATTTAAGAATGTGTATGATGCCATTACTAGTGGGTACTTTTTGAGAAGGGGAGAGTTTGTATACCTGAGTCCTCGTGGCGACAGTTGTTGGTGCGTGAGGCGCATTGTGGGGGCTTGATGGAACACTTTGGGGTAGACAAGACTTTAGCTATATTAGCGGAACAGTTCCATTGGCCTAAGATGCGGCGAGATGTCGAGAGAATATGTGGAGCGTGTTTTGAGTGTAAAAGAGCTAAGTCTAGGTCTAATAATCATGGTTTGTATACTCCCTTACCCGTTCCTACTAGTCCTTGGGTAGATATCTCGATGGATTTTGTGATGGGGCTGCCGCGATCTAGGGGAGGTCATGATAGCATTTATGTGGTTGTTGATAGGTTTTCTAAGATGGCTCATTTTATCCTTGTAAAAAATGTGATGATGCACAACATGTTGCTTCTTTGTTCATTGCTAATGTATTAAAGTTGCATGGTGTGCCTCGAACTATTGTTAGTGATAGGGATGCTAAGTTTTGAGTTACTTTTGGAAGTGTTTGTGGGGTGCTCTTGGCACCAAACTTTTATTTTCTACATCACATCATCCACAGATTGATGGTCAAACCGAGGTTGTTAATCGAACCTTGGGAGCTCTTCTTCGAGCTTTGACCAAAGGGAAGTCCGGCACTTGGGATGACCGATTACCTATTATGGAGTTTGCATATAATAGAATTGTTCATCGCATGACTAGAATTACTCCATTTGAATGTGTTTATGGTTTTAATCCTTTGATACCACTTGATCTTGTTCCTTTGCCGAGAGATGCAGTTATTAGCATTGACGGAGAAAATCGGGCAGCTGCGTTGCTCGAATTGCATGCTAAGGTGAGGAAAACTTTGGACGATGCTTATGAAAAGGTAGCGGTCAAGAAGAATAAAGGAAGGAAAAAATTGGACTTAAAGAAAGGTGACTGGGTTTGGGTGCACTTCCGAAAGGAAAGATTTTCGAACCATAGGAAAGGGAAGTTAGCTCTGCGGGGAGATGGACCACTTCAAGTGTTGTAGAAGATCAATAACGTTGCCTATGTTATAGACCTGTCAGGTAGTGCCGCTTTGAAAGATGAAGATGGTTTAATTTCGAGGACGAAATTCTCTCAAGAGGGGGAGAATGATGCAAATAAATTTGATCAAGTGTTATCAATGCCATCTATGAACAAGACAAGAAAAGGCGTTGGTTAGCCTTGGAGAAGATCCAAGCGTCCATAAATCTTGCTATGGACGAATCTTATGTTGAAGATGTATATTTGTGTTTATGTTGTATTATTATGTAGTTATTGAAGACATTAATTCTTATTTGTTTGGTCCTGTGTGACTATTCTTTAAATTAGCCAAATTGTGGCCTTTTTGTTAATTAGTTGTTTTCTAGTTGATTTTGGTTAACTAGTTATTTTTTTCCTAGTTGATTTAGGTAAAGGCTCATTCTATATAAGCCTAAACACTTTATTATTTTGATACTTTTTGACATTATTATCAATCAAAAACCGGCAGCACATTGCTCCCAAAATCGTGTGAATTAACTTGTCCAATTTTGGTGTGATTCAAAATTGAACTTGTTCCTTTGTTTGATCGATCAGTTTGCAAGACCATTGTTGTCTTGAGGGTTGTTCGTATAGTATAGGTACTCCGTGACTTCATCAAGAAGGTAAGTAGACTAGTTCCTACTTGTTGTCGTGATAGTTCATTGAGCGTCTTACTTCTATCTTTTGTTTTCTTGTTTCCGCGTTTAATATTGCATCACTAAAGACTACATTATTTTCAGTACCTTACATTATTATTCAATACACAAAAACCGACGACCTCCTTAGGTTCTCCAAACCTCTCTGTGTGTGAACTTTTCCTATTTTTGGTGTGATTCCAAATTGAACTTGTTCCTTTGCTTGATCAAACAATTTGCAAGTCCATTGATGGTATCAGAATTTGGAAAGGGTTTGTTCTTAGAATCCCAATCCTGTTTTTCGTGCCTTAGTTTTAGGTTCTTTCTTTAATTTCATTTTTGAATATAAAAAAAAAAAACGTGACAATAAGAAAAGAAGAGAAAAACCGAGAATTGTTGTTGATTGAAGTTGCTAAAATATCTAGGGTTGAAATCTTGAAGTCTTGATTGTTATAAACCGTTCTTGAAACCTATCTTGAAGTTCTTTTTTTTTTTTTTTTTTTTTAACAANTCTTGGGTTGAAGATGTATATTTGTGTTTATGTTGTATTATTGTGTAGTTATTGAAGACATTAATTCTTACTTTGGAGTCCTGCGTGACTATTCTTTAAATTAGCCAAATTGTGGCCTTTTTGTTAATTAGTTGTTTCCTAGTTGATTTAGGTTAACTAGTTATTCTTTTCCTAGTTGATTTAGGTAAAGGCTCATTCTATATAAGCCTAAACACTTTATTATTTTGATACCTTTTGACATTATTATCAATCAAAAACCGGCGGCACATTGCTCCCAAAATCGTGTGAATTAACTTGTCCAATTTTGGTGTGATTCAAAATTGAACTTGTTCCTTTGTTTGATCGAACAGTTTGCAAGACCATTGTTGTCTTGAGGGTTGTTCGTATAGTATAGGTACTCCGTGACTTCATCAATAAGGTAAGTAGACTAGTTCCTACTTGTTGTCTTGATAGTTCATTGAGCGTCTTACTTCTATCTTTTGTTTTCTTGTTTCCGCTTTTTATATTGCATCACATAAACCTAAGTCTACCAGGACGAATCAGAAATCCTAACATACACACGTGTACTCGACACCTCATACGTGCATAGCTCCCACAACATGTAGCACATAAGAATATAACACCTACGAGGTAAATTCCCCCTCACAGGGTTAGACATGAGACTTACCTCGCTTTGAAGATCCATAACCAACTCCAATGCCTCTCTAACACCTCGACTCAAAGTCAAATGATATGAAACTAGTCAAACAATGTGCAAATCAATCAAAATATACTCCAATGCTTATAATTAATCAATTTATAACAATTCCCAACTCCACTCAAAAAGTCAATAAAGTCAAGCCTCAGGCCCACCTGCCAGGATTCAGAAAATGTTCGAACATAAACATTACCCATAACATTATGAATTCAAATATATCATTTATTCCTAATTCTATGTCCAATTTTATGGTAAAAATTCAAAAATGCCAATTCTAGGTCTTTCTTCAAAATCCCAAAATTTTCACAAATTTCCATATTAAAATTCCATATGTGTTCATGAATATAATCAAAAGTTTTTTAGAAACACTTACCCCCAAGAGATGAATGAAAGAGCTCTCCTTTCATATCGCCCAAAAGTCGGCTCCATGAGAGAAAGATGAGATGAAATGAGCAAATCCCATTTTTGTTAACTTATATTCTTCCCAGGCCTCCCTTCGCATTCGCATCCTTACTTCCACGATCGCGATTCATACCGGTCACACCAGAAATCAGCAGTGGCAAAACAAGGATAATTGATCTGAAACCATCCGAAACTCATCCGAGGCCTCCCGGACCCCGTCCAATCACACCAACAAGTCCCAATACCTTACCCAAACTTATCCAAAGGCTCGAAATATCACAAATAACATTAAAATCACGAATCAACGATCAAAATCCTTCTTTCTACTTTCAAACTTCAAAACTTTGACGGACGAGTCTAAATCATATCAAAACATTCCGAAAAGATGGTAAACTTTGCGTCCAAATCATAGATTACGATATGAACCTATTCTAAGGCTCGGCATCCCAAACGCACATAGATAACACCAAAGTCCACTTCAAACCAAACATAAGAAATCCTTAAACTTTCAAAATGCCAACTTTCTATAATAACCGTCGAAATGCTTCCGGTCCACTTGATACTCGACCCAACATACGCCCAAGTCCATAATCATCATACGAACATATTGGAACCTTCAAATCCTGATTTCGAGATCGTTTACTCAAAAGTCAAACCTTGGTCAACTTTTCCAACTCAAAGCTTCTAAATTGAGAATTTTCCTTCGAAACCACTCCGAGCTTTCCGAATTTCAATTCCGACCACGCGTACAAGTCATAAAACATGAAGCGAAGCTACTCACAGCTTCAAACTACCAAACAACGCACTAGAGCTCAAAATGATCGGTCGGGCAAGTTCCACAACATAATGCGGACCTACTTGAGGCATCAAATCACATCAAACAACATCAAAACTACGAATCGAGCCTCAAATCGAACTTATTAACTTATGAATTTTCAAATTCTACAACTCGCGCCGAAACACATCAAATCAACCCGGAATGACGTCAAATTTTTTATGCAAGTTCCAAATGAACAAACAGAATTATACCAACTCCCAAAATCGAAATTCAAACTTGATATCAACAAAGTCAACTCCCTGTCAAGCCTCTTAATCTTCCAAACTTTCAACTTTCCAATTTTTGCCAAAATGCATCAAATCAATCTACATACCTCCAAATCCAAATCCAAATCAGGACACACACCTAAGTCCAAAATCACCATACGAAGCTATTAGAATCATTAAAACACCAATCTACAGTCATCTACACAAAAGTCAAATTTCAATCAACTCTTAACGCTTAAGCTGCTAAAATATGAATTGTTCTTCCAAATAAATTCTGAATCATCCGAAAAACCAAACTTGACCACACACGCAAACCATAATACACAATACGGAGCTACTCGAGACCTTAAGCCACCGAACGGGATGAAAATTCTCAAAATTACCGATGGTCGTTACAGAAATGTAATAAGTTCATGATGTATAGAATACCTTGACGTTTGCCTTCCACCGTGTTATCGCCAGACTGCATGCCTTTGTCAATCTCAGCAGCTCCAGCTTCATTCAATGGTGCAGCATCGTCGGCGAGCCTTGGAGTATTATGCGGAAGG
Source organism: Nicotiana obtusifolia (assembly GCA_002018475.1). Taxonomy (NCBI): domain Eukaryota; kingdom Viridiplantae; phylum Streptophyta; class Magnoliopsida; order Solanales; family Solanaceae; genus Nicotiana; species Nicotiana obtusifolia. Next base: position 288,912 of record MCJB01035843.1, on the reverse strand, counting down.
ATTTTCTCGACTCTATCTTCATGCAATGCAACATCATCAGAGAGTTTTTGAGTCGTATCAATTGAAGCACCATTGTTCTCAACTTCCACTATATATTCATAGGGGGAAAAAATTAATGACATACACACACACACACACACATACACACACACACACATATATATACCTATAGTGACAACTCCCTGTGTGTCTCCACCTAAAATTTCTTGGCAAATAGTTAATGCTTCCGCAAACGCATTGCTTTTTCGAATACGAGTACCCACAGCAAAACTCGGTGCGTGTTTTTCAATACCGACAGGTTCATCATCTGCCCCCGCAGACGCATTGCCTTTTGCAATAGGAGTACCCACATCAAAACTCGGTATGTCTTCTTCAGTACCGACAACTTCATCATCTGCACCTTTTTTCTCTTCCTACACGTTTGGCTGATAATTGTTCATCATATCCAGCAACTTTGCTCAGTCTATGAACACTAGAACCTTTCACTTCAACTTGCCCTTCAACAGATGCTTGTTCACCTCTTACATTTTTAGCTGGGACATTATCCGGTCCATCATGAGCATCATTAATATCGTATTGAGGTTCGAAGGACTCGTTCATCCTATCATATTGTAGATAGTTCATGAATTCAAAATCTGCATCGCCATCATCTCTTACTTTTGACTTGTCAAAAATCTCAAACACTTTTCAAACTTTATATCAAAATATTCCTATAAATAATTACTAACAATAATTATTCTAAATAAAAGAATAACATTAGCAGGATAAAAGACTTCTACGTAAAATAAGTCTATCTTGACTTTTTTCACAACCTCGTCCACAAAAATAGATCGCTCGTCCCAATGAAACTCTTGAACAACTTCTTTCACGAACATGCGCCTTTTTTCTGTTGCATGGTTTTTAACCTCCCTCGTTATCCTCTAGTATAAAAATAGAAACATCACAACAATTTCAGAAATTGAAACACAGGAAAAACTTTAGCTCTAAGAATGTTGAAGTTCATCAAATACAGAACAAAAAATTCAGACAAAACATGTTGCAATTCTACAAAATACAAAAAAAAAAATTTAGCTCTAAGAATGCTAAAGTTCAGCAAATATAGAACAAAAACTTCAGATAAAATATGCTGTAGTTTTACAAATATAGGAAATAAAATTCAGCTCTAAGAATGTTGAAGTTCAACAAATACAGAATAAAAACTTCAGAAAAAATATGCTATGGTTTTACAAATATAAAATTAATTCAACTCCAAGAATGCTGAAGTTTAGCAAATATAGAACAAAAACTTCAAATAACACATGTTATAGTTTGACAAACACAGAACACAACTTCCGCTCCAAGAATGTTGAAGTTCATCAAAAATAAAACAAAAATTGCACATAAAACGTGCTTTAGTTTTACAAACCCAAAACAAAACTTCAGCTCCAAGAATGCTGAAGTTCATCACAAATAGAACAAAAACTATACACAAAAACATGTTTTAGTGTTACAAACATAGAACAAAACTTCAGCTCCAAGAATGCTGAAGTTTAGCAAATACATAACAACAACTGCAGATAAAACATGTTGTAGTTTTACAAACACATACCATAAAACATCAACTCAAAACAATGCTGAAGTTCAGCAAAATACAGAATAAAACCTTCACATAAAATATGCTATATTTAAACAAAAAATAGTATGAAAAACTTCAGACTAAACACACACAAAAAAAACTTACACAACATATTGTGTTAACTAATTCATCATTAAACGCCATTGTAGAATGCTTAGAACGACTCTGGGTACGAGGTGATTCTCCAATTACAAGAGTTTGATTTGTTTCTTTTGATCGACTCTAACTACGTGGTGATTCACCAGTTAAAGGAACTGGATTCACTATCTTCGAACGACTGCGGCTGCGTGGTAATTATCCAATTAAAGGTATTGAATTTAATTCCTCTTCGATAGGAATTATCTCTAATACCCTATATGTCCGATATCTAAGTTTAATAGAAAAAAAAGTATATTAGGAAAAATAAAATAAAACTGATACGTCAACATATTAAAAAAACTAGAGAAAAAATAAAGAACATTAACTTACACCATGAAAAATGAAGTAATCCGCATGAAGTTCCTTAAATTTAGGCTCTCCCGAACATGGATAACGTAACATCCTGGGAACCTGAGGGACATCACTACATTTTTCATCTTTTAAATACTTGTCACGAATATCTGGGATGCACTCATAGAACCAAACACATAATGGATACGGAAATCCGCCTACAATATATTCAGTTGCATTAGTTTTGTCCTTGTTGTCCAAAGCATGTTTCATTAGGTAATAAGCTTCTCATAAGACGCATTACTCCAAGGATAATTAACACAAGCCTCATCGTCTTCAACAATAGTTGCATACTCCTCCAACACAATTGACTCATGTTTTCTTCCAAACAAAATAGACTCCACCATAAGAATTTTCATAAGATTCACAGCATCTTCTTCACTCTCGAAGTGAGGTTGGAGGGGGGTTCAAGGACTATTACGATCCCGATACACCGTAATCGTCTTGTGAATACCGAGCAAATTATCCCTTCCCTTGTCCCTCTCAATTCTGAAGTGGAGGGTACGACCCTCAAGGATATGAACGATAGCGACCTGTCGAACAAAATTGCTGGCCTCGCCCTTCAGGTTAATACATTCATTTAGTTTTTCTTTCCTTTGATTTTGTTTATTCACAGTCTCTAACTTGTTTTGTTTGTTTTGTAGACGGACATCTTGGAAATTGAGAGTGCTAGTTGGAAATGTAGAGTGCTCCTCGGATGTCCATTCAACTACACTGTTAAAACAAATTAGCGTGATGCAGTGCAGCACTACCTTATCCTCAAGCCTCATTTGGGCAAGTACTCGGGGATGGATAATGAATGCTCCGCTTCCATCATCTACCATAATGCGTTTAACATCAGTATCTAAAATTCGTAAAGTAATAACAAGGGCGTCATTATGAGGAAAAGTCAAACCATCGGCATCCGACTTGTCGAAGATGATACGTTGTTCGAGTTTGTCGTACCGTTCGTGGGTGATAGATCGCTTGAGTTTGTGGGTAGTGGTGAAATTCAATTTGTTGATAGAAGCGTAATCGCCACCGTCGATAATCATGTTGATGGTGCGAGCTGGTGAAGGCTGCTTGGGAAATTGGTTCTTCCCCTATCGCTTAGCAGCTTTTTGAGGTGCCCTTGTCGCAACATGTTCACGACTTCTTGCCTGAGGGTGATGCAATCTTCAGATTTGTGCCCTTGTTCCTGGTGGAACTCACAGAGGGCGTCTGACTTTCTAGTGTGCGGATCCGATCTCATCTTCGGCGGCCATTTCACTTTCGGTCCGAGCTTCTCCAAGGCGTAGACTATCTCTGTAGGTGACACACAAAAGTTGTGAGTAGATAATAAGGAAGGCATACCTTTTTCGTTCCGATGAGTTCCCGGCCATGGTCTGGATGGGCCTTTTTCGTGGCGAGGGGAAGGCGCAGCGGCCGATCTGATATACGGTTGGTGTCGTTCCTTGTTAGGTCGTGGAAATAAATGATCTCTTTTGGCACTGTATCTTCGATCTTTTGAGGTTAGTCGATGAGTTAGCCTATTGAGGTCGTCCTCATCTGCACGGACCTCGGCACAATAGGCATTGTGGATTTCGTCCCTAGTTGGGGGATACTTCATCAGCCGACTCAATAGTTTTTTGATTGCTCTCAAACCATCTCTACTCAGCTTGTTCTGAAAGGCTGCGACTACCATCCCTTCGGATACGTTTGGTAGAGTCAACTTTACTTGGTTGAGCCGGGCGAGGAAGTCCCTTAGCCCCTCTCCCAAGGATTGCCTGACAGCAAATATGTCGTCTACTCACGCCTCGACCTTCTTGGCTCTGGCAAGGGCGGCTACAAATTTATCGGCCATTTCTTCGAAAGTTTCTATGGAGCAAGCTAGTAGCTGTGAATACCACGTCAATGCTCCTCCCGTGCGGGTATCGCCAAATATTTTCAGCAAAATGGAGGACACTTGTTCTTTGGCAAGGTCATTGCCATTCACGGCAGTGACATAATGAGTTACGTGATCTTCAAGATCGGTCCTGTCGTCGTATATCCTGAGGTAGGGTGACATTATGAAGGTCTTTGATATGGCATGCGGGGCTGAATCGTCATTGTACGGCTGCTCGACGAACCGGCCAGCGTCCCTTTTCGACAGCAGCTTAGGAGCACCTAGTATCTTATCAAACCGTTCTTGATTCTCTTTCATATGGTCTTGGAGTGCCTTGCTTTCATTTTTCATTTCCTCCATCCTTTTTAGAATGGCTGCTAGGGCGTTATCACCTGCACTATCAATGACGTTGTGAGTTATACTTGCCGCTGGAGGGTGGGGTTGGCTACACTGCTCGTCTGTTTGCTGTATCGTGCAAGTCCTCATGGTTTCTGCAGTCATGCCTAGAGCGGGCTTGCTAAGGACGCTTGTTACTGTGTCAGTTAGCCACGACTCGAGAAGTTTTTTCACAGCTGCGGGTGTCCCTTCCTCTGCAGACCTGGAGGCTCCTTTACCACGAGGTTTTGTTATGCTGCAGTGTGGGGCAGTGACCCATCTCGTGTGGGGGACGCGCTAGGCGTCGTGTCCTCACCTGTCATTTCGCAGCTTTCATTGATGACATTTATGAGGTTAGTTGGGAGGTCACTCATTATTCTCGTCCTTTCTTCTCGGTTACCTGCCATGTACGATTTTGTGTACACAAAGAAAGGAGGTCTTGGTTTTTTTTTTTTACGTTAGTGACCTGTGCTAGTTGTAGATCGTGAGGAAACCAAAAGTTTAACTAAGAAATCCCCACAGATGGCGCCAAATTGTTTGAATAAAAATATCTTGATTCAAATAATTAAATCTATGTGAACAAGGGTTAATCTTAGCTAACAATAATATCCTTAGATAGGATTGTTAAAAAAGCAATAAATGTTGTGTGAATTTTTTCAGACGAAGGCAATAATATGTAATAAATGTTCAAAAAATCAGTAGCAATAATATAGCATTCAATAATAATGAGTAGCAATAAATAGCATTTAAGTAAATCGGAGGAATGATTCACCCAATAAAGGATGAAATAGGTGGACGTTCCTCCTGACAATGATGAAGGATAGACAAATCCTTGAATATTTGAGTTATTCTCGGATTTGATGGAAACGTATGGACAAGAATCGTAGTGAAAAGGTGGTGTTTTTATCTTAGCAAGAGAGAGAGACGAATCTTTTATTCAAAATGTGTTCTTTACAAATGCATACCACATCCCCTATCATTGTCTCTTTTTCTATTTGTACAGGACATGTTCCTGAGAAACGCTAATAGTACAAGTGTAGAGAATATCCACTAGAATATTCTCTTTTATGTCCTATCTCGAAAACTAGCCGTTACAGCTCTGTCAATGGTACTCGACCTTGACCTCGTCCTTTGTTGGCACCTCGATTACGGCTCTTGTTGTCTACAGCTCTTGTTGATTCTCCGACCATAGACATTGCTGCTTCTTGGGCCATCTCGACAAATGATGACTTAGGAATTCTTTCCTTAGTATTATCTTTTCTTAAATAGTCCAAAGACATATTTTGACCCATACAGTTAGTCCCTCCTCTTATTGAGGCCGGCTTCAGTTGGGTTCGATGAGCGGATTTTGTTCGTCGTGGTCGAAACAATCAAGCGAGTTTTGCGGGTCGTAGTCATTAGGGCGAACTGGCAATGTGGACCTCCGTGGGCCGCTTATTTCAAACGTTTCGATTTTCCCGGTTGGTTTATTGGAGTTATGTTGTCCATGAATTAAGGTGACCTCAATGACGTTATGCGTCATGATGACGCATATTCCCGATGTGTTGCTTCATTTCGTGTGTGACCCTTGATTGAACCTGCCTCTTCAGTTCCAGTGCTAGGTAATGATGCCCCGACTTTGGTTCTGGAGCCAAGATCCTTATAAATAAGGATGTTAGGGTATGATTCTGAAGTTTCAAGTTTTCTATATCAAAACCCTGCATTATTCCCTTGCCCTAAACCTCTTCTTTCTGTTCCAGTGACTTGCACTCGTTCTCAGTTCTTCACCGTTCGATACTTCTTTTAAAGCATGTCTAACATGCCTTCTGAGTATAGTGAGGGGAATGAAGCGATCCCTTTGGCTACGGTGTTTCCTCCTCACGAGGAAAATGTTTCTGCTGTCGTTGATGATGGAAATTTCCCGTTGCTGGAGGAGATAGTTCCTCACAACCCTGAGACTAGGTCTGACTTCTCTAGATTACCCGATACTAACGTTGGAGCCTTTCGGTCTATGATGACAGAGAAAGAATTAGGATAACTTAGGGCTAAGTCGACTAACTGGGTACTGCGCCTTCTACGCCTATCCCTTCCAAGTCGACTATACTCTCCGTCTTCTTCTATTGACGGAGGAATTTTGTGTTATTACGGTGTTTTCCCAGCTCAGCTTGCATCGTATGTCTATAATCTTATAATGATGCTTACCAAGTTTGTCGAGCCAGCCGAGATCGAACTAACTCTTCAACATTTAGTACACATGTTTGTTACTAGCTTTTATAGAGGAACGATGCTGAATCTTCGCCACCGAGGAGGCAAGTTCCTAGTGGTGAAGATGGATGAAAAAGCTAACTGCCAATTCTGGCTCAACTTCTTCTTCGTTAGAAACGAGGACGTGGTAGCCAACCATTTCCCTGAGACTTGGAATTATACTCGTAAGTACCTAATTTCCTTGCATGTAGGTACTAGACTTTTTTCGTTTGGTCATGGACTCTGACCTCTTGTCCTTTTCTCATGCAGCGAAGATCTCGCCTCCTCCTTTGGTCGAGGACATTTCTGATTGGGTTGGTCATCTCCTCCCTCACATCGTAGGGATTTGTGAGTGGTCGGGTTTATTTAAGAGGTTTGGGCCTGCTCTCCTTTCAACCGCTATGTGCTTTATCATTGGAGCCTTAGTTCTTTTTTTTTCCTCTGTTGATCTTTTCCTTTCCCTTTGCTTTTCTTAGCTTCGGCTAGGGGATCTTCGAGGAGGCCGAGAGCTTCTGTGCTCTCGTTTCGAAAGAGGAAACCTACTGCGTCCTCGGCTCCTTTCCTTTCTTTGGCCGCGACTACTTCTGTTCGTGCCCCAGTCCCTTCTTTGACGGCGATTGCTTCTGTTCGTGCCCCAGGTTCCTCCAATGGTTGTCCCTTCTTCGTCCGTGGAGGCTGCAACCGTAGAAACCTCGATCTCTCGGTTGTACCGCCTTATTGATGAGGAGGAGGAGGCTTTGTCTGGTGATGGGAATTTGATGACTCGTAAGAGGAAGGTCGTTGACATCATGAGGGAGGTCGACGACTATCGATGTGGGAGATTATGGTTTTGTCCTTCGGGGAAACAGCCACGGTGCATATTAGGGAGAGCCTGGAGACTAGTCACGAAACCATTTGTTTGGAGGATGTGGATGTTCGACCTAAGGGGGCTGCGATCGAAGGCATGGTGGGAGACGGCTCTGTGCTTCCAAGACACGAAGAGGCCTCATCTTCCGATGTTCCAGCGGATGCACCTCCTTTTATTGATGATAAAAGTAAGGTTGTTGCTGAAGAGGATGTTGGATCTGATTCTGACATGGATGCAGACGAGAGGATGATCCATAAGGGGCTTACTCAGCTCGAAGTGAGGTTGGAGGGGGGTTCGAAGGACTATTACAATCCCGATACACCGTAATCTTCTTATGAATATCAAACAAATTATCCCTTCCCTTGTCCCTCTCAGTTCTAAAGTGGAGGGTACGACCCTCAAGGATATGAACAACAGCGACCTATCAAACAATATTGTTGGCCTCGCCCTTTGGGTAAATACATTTGTTTAGTTATTTTTCCTTTGATTTTGTTTCTTCAAAGTCTCTAACCTTTTTTTTTCGTTTTGTAGACGGTCATCTTGGAAATTGAGAGTGCTCGTAGGGACCAAAGGGCCAAAGACATTTACGTGAAGATAAAATATAAGTACTTTAGAGTTCTTGAGAAGTACCGGGAGCTTCGGCGGTAGCTTTGTGAGGACGGTAGTCTATGCCAACTGAGGGAGGATTTGAAGGCCCGAGACAAGGAGCTGGTGCGGATGGTGGGAAAGTGCAGCGTCCAGGAGGGGACGTTGAGGAGCAAAGAGTAAGAGCTTGAGCTTAACAAGGGGGCCGAAGCCCAGTGTAGCGATCTCCAAGGTCAAGTGGTTTCCCTGCGTGCCCAGCTTGAGGAATGATAATTTTAAGGTGGAGGCTCTAAGTGGCGAGGTCACCGAGAAGGCAAAGGATTTGGAGAAGGCGGAGTCCGCTCGATCTGATGCTTTGAGGAAGGCGGACTCTTTTGAGGTGGTGATTAGGACTCTTCCATTCCGAGCGGGAAAGTGACTTAGCAATAGCGAAGCTTAAAGAGGAGCGCCTCGATGAGAAGATTGGAGAGTTGGATAAAGAGACTTTGGATCTCTATGATCAAGTCGTTGCCTTGGAGGCCGGGAAGGCTCAATTGTTGGCACATCCATCTTCTTCCCAGACTTCAGATTTTCCTAATGTTCTTCGGGAATTGTACGAGGAGTGAATTCATACTGAGGCCCAGTTAGATGTGTTTCGAGATATACACAAGGCGGGATCCGTCTCTAAAGTCACCCTCGAAGATGTTCGTGTTAAGGGACATGAAGCTCGAGTAGCTTATGGGTATGATCCCGCTATGCCTGAGGCCGGTGATGATGTAAGGGACGAGGGTGTGGACCTCTCGAGGAGAATGCTTGGTATAATGTTGCATATCCTAAGGGCGAAGGTGCTGATGGCCAAGAAGGCGATGCTGTTGAGGACCAAGTCGGCGGGGATGTTGAAGGGCGTGATGGTGACGACCAGTAGTTTTTTTTTAACTTTTTGCGTATGTTTCAGCTGGCGTCTTCATGAGCCTATTGTAAACAAATTTTTTAGGTACATGAAATTTTGAAGTATTTCCTTGCATCTTCTTCTTTTCCTGCAGTTTATTTTCTACAATTATGCATATTTTTGTTTCTTTGCTAGGGTGTGGTCGAAGGCCGAAAGGTGTTTGTTCGAGCAGGGTCGAACATAACCTTTCATTAAGTTGCGGCCAAGGGTCGATAGGTGTTTGTTCGAGCGGGATCAAACATAACCTTTCATTAAGTTGCGGTCGAGGGCTGATAGGTGTTTGTTCGAGCAGGGTCGAACATAACCTTTCATTAAGTCACGGCCGAGGGCTGATAGGTGTTTGTTTGAGCGGGGTCGAACATAACCTTTCATTAAGTTGTGCCCGAGGGCTGATAGGTATTTGTTCGAGCGAGATCAAACATAACCTTTCAATAAGTTGCGCCCGAGGGCCGATAGGTGTTTGTTCGGGCGGGGTCGAACATAACCTTTCATTAGGTCGCGGCCGAGGGCCGATAGGTGTTTTTTCAAGCAGGGTCGAACATAACCTAAATGCTAGAAAGACGTGCTGATAAGCTTAAAATTTATTGCCTTGACATTGTTGTTTTTTTACATACTTGGAGAAATTTACAGAATTTTTGGGTGTTGGCTAGTGTTCCAGTCCCAGTCTATCTATTCCCTTCATTGGTCGATCTGGAGAATACTGAGAGATCGAACAATGAAATAGTAACCACGGCCCTACCTTCGCGTACTTCGACTCCAAACATTCCCTTCACCGCCTCATAAAAACCTCTTTGAGAAAACCCAAATGGGACAAAACTCAAGTAAGGGAAAAAAGAGTACAGTTTTGGGATGCTTTTTCTCTCAGAAGTTGAAGTATTTGAGGTGGCTGATATTCTAATTGTTTGGTAGCAGCTTTCCTTCCATTGTCTCTAATTGGAACGAACCCTTATTTGCTTCGGCTGTGATTTTAAATGGACCATCCCAATTTGTTCCCGACTTGCCTTTCCTAGGATCTTTGCTCACTTGAGTTTTAGCTTTTAGTACGTAGTCTCCAACTTTGAGCGGCCTGACCCTTTATTTCTTGTTATAATATTGTTCTATTTGTTGTTTTTGGGCGATCATTCTTATGTATGCCATGTCTCTTCGTTCGCCGACTTCATCGAGCTCCTTCCTTCTTCTCTCGTTGTTATTTGTGTCACTCTCATGGGAGTACCTTAGGCTGGGTACTCTGACCTCGACTGGTATTACCGCCTTGGTCCCATAGACCAAAGAGTAGGGCATCTCTCCTCTACTTGTTTTCGGATTTCTTCGATAGGCCCACAATACTTCTGGTAGTATTTCCGGCCACAGTCTCTTGGCGTCTTCGAGCTTCTTCTTCATGATGTTTAGTATTGACTTGTTGGAGGACTCTGCTTGTCCGTTACTAGCGGACTGATATCCTTTTGATGTGCCATTTCTCGAAGAATTTAGCGATTTTCTTTCCTATGAATTGGGGTCAGTAGTCATAGCTAATTTCTTTGGGAAGACTGAATCGGCAGATGATGTTTCTCCATATGAAGGTGATTACCTGTTCCCGCATTTGGGTGAATGCTCCTGCTTCCACTCACTTAGAGAAATAGTCAGTTAAAACAAAAAGGAATCGTACATTACCTCGCCATTCTGGTAGGGGGCCTACGATGTCCATTCCCTATTTGATAAACAGCTAAGGGGATGTGACTTTGTGGAGTGTTCTCCTAGTTGGTAAATCATTGCGGTGTACTTTTGGCACTGCTCGCATCTCTTTACTAAATCTGCGACATCTTTTTTCATGGTGGGATAGTAATATACTGCCTGTATGAGGCATCTGACTAGTGCCCGGTTGCCGGAGTGAGCCCCGCAATGGCCTTCGTGAACTTCTTCAAAGACGTGTTGAGTTTGGTTCAGGCCCAAGCACTTCGCCAGAGGGCCGCCATAGGTCCTCTTATAGAGATCGCTGTGGAGGATACTATACCTAGCCGCTTGCATTCTTAGTTTCTTGGCCTCCTTTTTGTTGCTAGGGAGTGTGCCATCCTGAAGGTACGCGACAATACGATTACGCCCGTCCCAAGTTAAGTTTATGGTTCTTACTCGACTTGATCTAATGATGAGTTGAGGAGATGGACCATGTTTTTGTCTCCGGATGTGATGTTTTTGGTGGCTGCGGCTAGTTTGGCTAGGTCGTCTGCCTCGACATTCTGTGCTCGTGGGATTTGGTCGAGCTGACATTAGAACTCAAGCAATAGCTTGCAGATTTTGGTCTGGTATTTTTGCAATCTGTTTTCCTTGATTTGGAAAGCCCCTGTGACTTGATTGACTACGAGCTAGGAATCGCAGTGCAGTTTCAACCATTTTGCTCCATATTTGAGTGCTAGGCTTAAAACTGCAATTACGGCCTCATACTCAGCCTCATTGTTAGTCATATTCAGGTACCTAATGGACTGGAAAATCACTTCACCTGTTGGAACCTCGAGTACGAGTCCCAATCCAGACCCCGATACGTAGGATGCGCCATTGATATATAGGATACAGAGATCTTGTGTTGTGAGGGAGGTTTGGATGACTTCCCTTTCGACTTCAGGCATTATTATTGGCTGAAGTCGGCTACAAATTTAGCGAGCACTTGTGACTTGATCGTTGTTCGTGGCAAATACATGATATCGTGCTCACTCAGCTCGATGACCCATTTGGCCAGCCTTCCCGATAGTTTGGGTTTATGTAGAATGCTTCTGACGGGGAAGGTTGTGATGACCGAGATGGTGACATTGAAAATATGGTCTAAGCTTCTGGAAAGCCGCGAATAAGGCCAAAGCTAATTTTTCGAGGTGTGGGTACCTCGTCTCGAAGTCGACGAGTGTTTTGTTATTGTAATAAATAGGAGATTACGTACCTTTGTTTTCTCGAATTAAGACTGCACTTACAGCTACCTCGGATACGGCCAGATAGACGAAGAGACGCTCCCTAGGCTCGTGTTTTAAAAGAAAAGGCAGGGATGACAGGTATGATTTTAGTTCTCGCAGAGCCTGGACGCATTCAGAAGTCCATTCGAGGCTGTTATCTTTCTTGAGTACGCCAAAGAATTTATGGCACCTATTCGACGACCGCATGATGAACCCTGATAGGGCAGCGATGTGACCGGTCAACCTTTGGATTGGTTTTTTGGTGGTCATGAGTTCTAGTATCCTCTCAATGGCTTTGATTTGGTCTAGGTTGACTTCGATCCCTCGCTGTGATACCAGAAAACCCAAGAAATTTCTCGAGGCTACACCGAATGTGCATATCTCCGAGTTGAGTTTCATCCGTTTGAGCATGTCGAAAGTTTCTTTAAATGATTGATGTAACCTTCTCTCATTTTGGACTTGACTAGCATGTTGTCTATATATACCTTTATTGTTTTGCCGAGCTGGTCTTTGAACATCTTTATCACCAGCCTCTGATAAGTAGCTCCCGCGTTCTTTAGTCCAAAAGGCATGACCCTGTAGCAATATGTTCCATGGTGGGTGATGAACGTGGTTTTTTCCTGATCTTCTTCTTCCATGAGGATCTGATTATAGCCTGAGTAAGTGTCCAAGAAAGTTAGTAGCTCATGCCCGGCCGTTGCATCGATGAGTCGGTCGATATGAGGCAATGTGAACGAATCCTTCGGGCATGTTTTATTCAAATCTGTGGAATCCACGCACATCAACCATTTTCCATTTTTCTTTTTGACCATTACTACGTTAGTGCCCACTTAGGGTTCTTTGATTCCCTGATGGAACCATTTTCTAGCAGATTTTCCACCTCCTCGCGTATTGCGTCATCAATTGTGGAGTTGAATTATGTCTGACCTGTCTCACTTGGGGGATGGAAAGGGTCGACGTTTAATTTGTGCGTGGCAATTTCCTTTGGGATGCCCGGCATGTCTGCATGGTCGAAAGCAAACAAATCTGCGGTAGCTAATAAGAATTAACTGAATTTACCTGGTTCCCAAAGCGTACAGCCGATATAGGCCTTCTTGTTGTGGTCGTTGAGATCCAATTAAACGGGGTCGAGGTCTTCTATGGTTGACCCAGCGGCTTCGACCGTGTCAAGCTCCTTGATGACGTCCTCTGTCTCCTCTTGCTCCGACCACGGCCATGTTGATTGTTATGCCTCTTTTCTTTGTTTTTTCTTTGTTAGTGGGTCGTGCTGTCTAAGGTAATGCGGTAGCATTCCCGTGATGTGCTTTGTTCTCCACGTATGCTGAAAATCCCCCATGGAGTTGGGACTTTAATTACTTGGTATAAGCTGGAGGGGACGTCTTTCATGGGATATATCCATAGTCGTCCTACTATGGTGTTGTACACAGTGGCCTGGTCTATGATATGGAATGTTATCTCCAAAGCTACGCCGCCAACAAAAGCGGGAAGCGTAATTTTCCCGGATGTCCGTTCAACTGCATTGTTAAAACAAGTTAGCGTGATACAACGCGGCACTACCTTATCCTCGAGCCTCATTTGGGCAAGTACTCGGGGATGGATAATGCATGCTCCGCTTCCTTCATCTACCATAATGTGTTTAACATCGGTATCTAAAATTCGTAAAGTAATAACAAGTGCGTCATTATGAGGAAAAGTCAAACTGTCTGCATCCACTTGTCGAAGATGATACTTTCTTCGAGTTTGTCGTATTGTTCGCGGGTGATAGATCGCTTGAGTTTGTGGGTAGTGGTGAACTTCATGTTGTTGATAGAGGCGTCATCGCCACCACCGATAATCATGTTGATAGTGCGAGCTGGTGAGGGCAGCTTTGGCGGTCCTTGGTGTTCGCGTCCTCTAGAGAAATTGGTTATTCCCATGTTTCTTAACAGCTCTTTGAGGTGCCCTTGTCGCTACATATTCACGAATTCTTGCCTGAGGGCGATGCAATCCTCGGTTTTGTGCCCTCGACCCTGGTAGAACTCACAGAGGGCGTCGGACTTTCTGATGTGCGAGTCCGATCTCATCTTCGGCGGCCATTTCACTTTTGGTCCGAGCATCTCCAGGGCATAGACTATCTCTGTAGGTGACACACAAAAGTTGTGAGTAGATAATAAGGGAGGCATACCTCTTTCATTTCGATGAGTTCTCGTCCTTGGTCTGGCTGGGTCTTCTTCATGGCGAGGGGAATGCGCAGTGGCCGTTTTGATATAATGTTGGTGTAGTTCCCTGTTAGGTCGTGGAATTCGATGATCTCTTTTGGTGTTGTCTCTTCGCTCTTTTCTAGATTCAGCTTGTATTGAGGTTAGTCGGTGAATTGGCCCGTTGAGGTCGTCCCCATCTGCACGGACCTCGGCGCAATAGGCATAGTGAATTTCGTCCCAAGTGGTTGGGGGATAATTCATCAGACGACTCAACAATTTTTTGGTTGCTCTTGAACCATCTCCATTCAACGCGTTCTGAAAGGCTGCGACTACCATCCCTTCGGATACGTTTGGTAGAGTCATCTTTACTTGGTTGAGCCGGGCGAGGAAGTCCCTTAGCCCCTCTCCCAAGGATTGCCTGACAGCAAATATGTCGTCTACTCGCACCTCGACCATCTTGGCTCTAGCATGGGCGGTTACAAAATTATCGGCCATTTCTTCAAAGGTTTCTATGGAGCGAGCTGGTAGCTGTGAATACCATGTCAATGCTCCTCCCGTGCGAGTATCGCCAAATATTTTCAGCAAAATTGAGGACACTTGTTCTTTGGCAAGGTCGTTGCCTTTCACGGCAGTGACATAATGAGTTACGTGATCTTCAAGATCGGTCGTGTTGTCGTATATCCTGAGGTAGGGCGACATTATCAAGGTCTTTGGTACGGCATGCGGGGCTGTATGGTCATTGTACGGCTGCTCGACGAACCGGCCAGCGTCCCTTTTCGACAGCAGCTTAGGAGCACCCAGTATCTTATCAACCCATTCTTGATGCTCTTTCGTCTGGTCTTGGAGCGCCTTGCTTTCATTTTCCATTTCCTCCATCCTTTTTAGAATGGCGGCTTGGGCGTTATCACCTGCACTATCAATGACATTGTGAGTTATACTTGCCGCTGGAGGGAGGGGTTGGCTGCACTGCTCGTCTGTTTGCTATATCGTGCAAGTCCTCGTGGTTTCTGCAGTCGTTCCTAGAGCGGGCTTGCTAAGGACGCTTGTTACTGTGTCAGTTAGACACGACTCGAGGAGTTTTTTCATAGCTGGGGGTGTCCCTTCCTCTGCAGACCTGGAGGCTCCTTTACCACGAGGTTTTGTTATGCTGCAGTGGGGGGCGGTGACCCATCTCGCGTGGGGGACGCACTGGGCGTCGTGTCCTCACCTGTCATTTCGCATCTTGATGACATTATGAGGTTCGTTGGGAGGTCACTCATTATTCTCGTCCTTTCTTCTCGGTTACCTGCCATGTACGATTTTGTGTACACAAAGAAAGGAGGTCTTGGGTTTTTTTTTTACGTTAGTGACCTGTGCTAGTTGTAGATCTTGAAGAAACCAAGAGTTTAACTAAGAAATCCCCACAGATGGCGCCAAATTGTTTGAATAAAAAATGTAGACCTTGATTCAAATAATTAAATCTATGTGAACAAGGGTTAATCTTAGCTAACAATAATATCCTTAAATAGGGTTGTTAAAAAAGCAATAAATGTCATGTGAGTTTGTTCAGACGAAGGCAATAATATGTAGTAAATGTTCTAGAAATCATTAGCAATAATATAGCATTTAATAATATTGAGTAGCAATAAATGGCATTTAAGTAAATAGGAGGAATGATTCACCCAATAAAGGATGAAATAGGTGGATGTTCCTATTGAGAATGGTGAACGATAGACAAATCCTTGAATATTCGAGTTATTCTCGGATCTGATGGAAAAGTATGGACAAGAATCATAGTGAAAAGGTGGTGTTTGTATCTTAGCAAGAGAGAGAGACGAATCATTTAGTCAAAGTGTGTTCTTTACAAGTAAATATCACATGTCCCTATCATTGTCTCTTTTTCTATTTATATGGGACATGTTCCTAAGAAACTCTAATAGTACAAGTGTAGAGAATATCCACTAGAATATTCTCTTTGATGTCCTATCTCGAAAACTAGCCGTTGCAGCTCTGTCAACGGTACTCGACCTCGACCTCGTCCTTTGTTGGCACCTCGCCTACGGCTCTTGTTGACTACGACGCTGTCACGACCCCAATTTCCCTCCGTAGGGTGTCGCGATGGCACCTTGTCCCTAAGACTAGATAAGCCTAACAAACATGTCGAATTGAATGAAACAATAACTTTAAAATCTCAAAACTCAACAACATATATAAAAAGGGAAATCTCTACAGCTCAATATGTATACATAAGCCCAAAACCTGGCGTAATACAAGTCACAAGCTCTATGAAAATACCAAATCATTCCTATACAACTGTGTCTAATAAAGAAGGAAAAATATAAAAAGGGATAAAAGGGGACTCCGAGGCGTACAGGCGCGGGCAAGTATACCTTGAAGTCTCCAAATGCAACCTCAGCTCACTAAGGTTGGGAATGATAGGAAGTACCTGGATCTGCACAAAAAGATTTGCAGAAATGTAGCATGAGTACACCAGAACGGTACCAAGTAAGTGACAAGCCTAAAGTAGTGACGAGGTCAGGTCAAGGCCCTATAGGAATAATAATAAGAAACAAGTTGAAAGATATAACAATACAATGGTAACAACAATGGAAGTGAAACAAATAAGGAATTTACCAAAATTAACCACACAGAATCAAGGCAGATAATACAACACAGAAGGAAACAAGGATTGACATGTTAAGGAAATAAACAACCAAGACAAGTAGATCAATAAGGGCCACTACCGAGGTAACGCCTCGTAGTCCCAAATCACAAAAGTAACTCACAGTCTTTCCTTATACCACCGCGGAAGCCTTTACATTTAGTTTTGAAAATTATTTTTTCCGAAATAGCACCCCACATTTTGGCCTACCTTATCACACGACATGGCTTTTAGTTGTTCCCCTACTAGCCATGCGTATCAAGCCCACCTTATTTCATCGCATGTGTTTCAATCCCAGACCTGACGAGCGTAAAACACCACTTAAATTATGCTCGATAGTCAAAGATAATATAGTATAATATCGTATCCACAGGGATTGGAGTTAAATAGTATTTTCGTAGTTTCTAGCTTGATTGCTATTCAAGAAAAAAAAATTGATATTTATATGATTAATAACTAAAATTAACAAAGAATAAAGCTATTTACTAGTGACTATCGCAACAAAGGTAAGCAAGGAAGTTTATCAGTGGGAGGAAATAGGGTTTTGATAGGATAGGTGCAAGATAATTGTTCGGGATCTAACTCTAGATAATTCACTTCTAATGTTCAAGTGAGTCTCTCAAATTCACTCAATTATTAGTTCAAAATTTTAGTAGAAACTCCTCTCTCGATTAAGTTCCAATCTCACAAGATGAACCAATTTAATCCATGTGAAGATATGCAAGAATTCGTAGTGGATTGGTCTTTCGGAGAACCTCTTTCGATTATCCTCCTAACTAGGTTTAATCAATGATTCAAATAACCTCTTTCGATTACTTAGAAGAACATATGAACTCAACCAACAATATAATGCAAAGATATCACAAGTTATGCCTCTCTCGATTACATGAACAAGTGACTATAGATGCAACAATTAAATCATCCAAAAACGCTTCAATACATAAAACTAGAGTTATAATCCACAAATAAATATCAACACACCAAATCCATCAAACCCTAATAGGAACTACTCCATAAATATGGAGCAATTCATCACAAATATGTTTAAATTAAAGGAAAACATAAAACGATCCAAACTCGGGTCTTAAGTAAGGATTAAATGATGAACTCTTTGTGCTTTTGCTTCTCCAACTCCTCCTTAGCCTCCCTTAGGTCGAATATGTGTCAAAAGTCAAGAAAATAATATTTTTCCATGTATTTATACCAAGTAGGGTCGGGCTCAGATGAAATCACCTTCTTCTAGCCGAAGTAGGATTTTCACTCTGTGAAATTAGCACAGGCGCGCCGCATGGGGTGACGTGCAATGTGGGGAATTAGTGGGGAAATCCATAGAGTTCATTTCTAACAGACAGCGGGAAAATGGGCAGCCGCGGCGCAGCACGCGCCGCACCACGCACCGCACTAGTGATGCTTTCTCAGAGTACGGATTTTCCATGCTTTTTGATATCCAGATGCGGTTTTCGACCCCCGAACGCGATCCCGGCTTAATCCCTTGGGCTTTTACTCGGACTTCAGATCTCCAAATAGCTTGAATTCATTCTGTAACATCTACATAGCTCGGAACCACTCCTACAAGGCATAAAACACACAATAAGTACAAAACACTAGCGATTAAAGCTCAAACACAATAAAAGTGCAGTAAACTAGAGTGAAATAAGCGACTAAAACACAAGATCATAGCCTACTATCAACACCCCACACTTAAACCATTGCTCGTCCTGGAACAATCAAACTACACTTCAAATAAACACGTCATTTTTCAACAACTCTCATAACTCATCACACCAAAAATATTTAAAACAGATTAAGTACAATCGTAACAACCTAGCCTCAAAATTTGACTCAAAAGAACCACGCATTATTTATAACCCGCTCACTTACTCTAACACAGAGGTCAAGCATTACCTTTCCTTCGTGAATCAAGTGCCCTCACACAACAATAGAGAGTAGTTCCACACACAATAAAATTTAAGAACAATTAGGAACTCAAGTAAAAAGAATTCACTCACTCTCCAAAAACAACATTCATATGCCACAAAAGATGTAGCATAAGCTTGCCCGTAGTGTACTACTCTATTAATTGAGCTCATTTAGTCAAGGATTGGGCAGAGGACTTTAATTGGTTGTAATGTAGTCTGTAGGCTGGGTAGGATACATTTGGATATAAGAGTGACTACGCCTCCCTAAGAACTTTAATACATACATTTCATTTTTCAAAACCCCACACTTATGTCAAACCATAACTCCCCCTTCACATCAATATACATTAACTCCCTGCTTCTTCAAGCACAATTACATCAAGAGTCACCACTACCAAAGAATATTTTGCACAACAATACAACTATTTTATTCTTTTTTTTTCTTTTCAATTCAAGTGCTCTTAGTTTTTCAATACAGTGCACCTTTTTCTTTATTTTAATAGTTCCACTCACAAGCCAAACCAACCACCCCACACTTCAACTTTTACAAATTTTATAAAAAATTCACGTGCTCACGAGAGGTAAAAGGTTCAAATAAATGGTTAATTCAAACAAATGGGTAAGGTTTTCAATGTGGTTGCCAAAGAAACAGGATCACAGGCTCAACGGGGTTAACTAAGATACATAACAACTAGGTGGGTAAAAGCTTATAACTGGCTCAATAAGAAATGCCTATATCACTTCCAAGACTGAACAAGACTACTATTTCTCTTTGCAAACACACGGGACAAGTTCTAGACATCAAATTGCTATGCAATGAATAATATAAAACCTCACACCTACATGGCACATAACTCACTCAAGATTGGATTATCAAGACACTCTAGTCAAATCAGTTAAGCAAAGTTAAGATCATACAATTTAAGGTACTTACTGAGCCTAAGCGTTACAACTAAAGCGCTCACTATTCTCAAGGTATAATAAAGTTAAGAGATATTGTCTTCAATTCAAATCACAGCACAAGGTATCCTACTCCCTAAAAAAATAAAAAAATAAACTACACCCGGTTCAAACAAAATCCTTGGAAAATAAACGCGGCACAAAGAAAAAATAAGGGAGAATTACACTACCTACAAAAGAAAATCTTTTTGTCTTTTTCCTTTCGACTTAAATCCCTCAAGAAACCCGTCGAATGATATCCATCGTCGGGAAAAATCAAAAAAAAATTAATTTTTATGTTTTTTTCAATTTTTTCTACTACTACAACTAACAAAACTAACACATATACATACAACATATACTTATCCCCCACCCCATACTTTAAGTTGTGGCATGTTCTCATGACACACATTTAAAAAGCATAAAAGGAAACTTCATCTGAACATCTAGTCGAGGTCTGAGTCGAAGTCAGGCTCCATTCCTCGCCTTCGAACTTATGCGCACATCCATGCAGATAGATTCTTCTTAGCCTTCTTGGGGTACACCCCACACTTATCTTTCTCACTCGCCGCAACCTTCTCTTTTGAGCCCTTCACTTTCCACTCAACACTTGCAGCTGGTTTTTCCTTTTGTGCCCCCTTTTCTACATCAATCTTGAACATCACAGTTACCTCACCCACTCTAAGCATGAGTTTTCTCTCATGTATATCTAATATAGCTCTACCTGTTGCTAAGAATGGTCTTCCTAGGATGAGGGGGACCTCCTTATTCTCCTCCATATTCACCACTATAAAGTCTACAGGAAATACGAACTTATCCACCCGAACTAACACATCTTACACTATCCCTCGGGTATTAAAGTTGTTTAGTCTGCCAGCTGCAATGATAGTGGTGCAGACCTTATCTCTCCAATCTCCTTCTCAAGTTTCCTATAAGGCATTAAGTTAATTGAGGCACTAGAATCACATAACGATTTATCAAAATGAGTAGTTCCTACAGAGCAAGGTATAGTAAAACTCCCTGGATCTTCACACTTTTGTGGGAGTTTGTTTTGTAAGATCGCACTGCAATGCTTTGTGAGCTTGACCACTAAGGTCTCCTCGATTTTCCTTTTCTTTGTAAGGATCTCCTTCAGGAATTTGTAAGCAGGCATTTGTGACAGAACTTCTGTGAATGGTAAGTTTACATGAACCTGATTTAGCATATCCAAAAATCTCTCAAACTGCTTGTCCAGCTTTTCTCTACATAGCTTTTGAGGGAAGGGTAAGACAGGCATATACTGGCTCTCCCCAGGTTCCTCCCTTCTTGATTTTTCTTCCTTCTTCTTCTTCTCAGATTTCATTGAGCCCTTCTTCTTTCTATCACCTTCATCCTTCAGCTTCTCCCCACCTTCTTTTTCAAGTTTCACATCGTTTTGGATGAGGGTGGAATTTTTCAACACTTGCCCACTTCTCAAGGTCACAGCATTCACGGTTTCTTTAAAAAAAAAATTAGTGTCAGCGTGGAGAGTGCCTGGAACCCTCTCAGATAATATTGTTGCAATCTGTCCTATTTGTCTCTCCAGGTTTTGTAAACCAGTGCCAAATTCTTTGATAGCTGCTCCATGAGCATCCAGCCTCTCATTTGTCTTAATAATGAAAGCCTTCATTAGATCCTCTAGAACAAGCTGAGTGGGTTGTTGAGACTGAAATTGATGCCTCTGCTGATTGTGCTGGAGCTCCTTGTCCCTACGGTCTAGAGTTATTTTGTTGCCAAGCATTCGTAGTACCTCCAGGTGAACTCCATGAAAAACCGGGTGCCTCTAACCCATTGCATTTCCCACAGTATTTACTTCCTCAGTTGAGGCTTGACACTCATGAGTAGGGTGTCCTCTTCCACATTTATCACAAGCTGCATGAGGCTCATTTTGTATCGAGGCTAAGGTTCAGCTTTCGTATTTCTTTAGCCATAGCATCAAGCTATACCTGCACAAATGTAGTAGCATCAACTTGGTGAACACCAGTTGATCTTCTTCCTTTAGAACTCTCAGAGGGTGATTTGCATCTTCAGATAACTCATCAAGAATTGTAACTACCTCCTCTGGAGTCTTCTTCATCAACGGGCCTCCAGCTGCATTGCTCAATGTTCTATGCAAGGCCGGTGTCAATTCATCCCAAAAGTCTTGGAGTTGCATCCAGAGTTCATTTTCGCTATGTTGACACTTTCGAACAATCTCCTTAAACTTCTCACATGCTTCAAAAACAGTTTCATTCTCTTTCTGGTAGAAGTTATAGATTTCTCTTCTAAACTTGCCCATCTTAGCTGAGGAGAAATATTTATCAATGAATTTCCTGGTCATCTCCTCCCATATTCTAATTGATCTCATGGGCAAGTTTCGAAGCCACTGCTTTGCATCATCTTTAAGAGAAAAGGGGAATGCCTTTAAATATACTGCATCTTGTGACACACCATTGTATTGAAAAGTGTTCATAATCTCCTCAAAGTCCATTAGATGTGTGTTTGGATCTTCGTTTGGCTTCCCTCTGAAGACACAGCAATTATGGAGGGTTTGAAGCAACCCTTGCTTTAACTCGAAATTGTTTGCCGCAATTGGAGGTGTTCTAACACTTGATAATCCTTGATTGTAGACTGGTCTAGCATAATCATCAAGTGGTCTCCCAGGCAAGGGTTGATGTTGATTAAGTCTGAGACCCCTCTTTTCTTCATAGATGTTCCGCGCATCTCAAATAGCTGCTTCCTCAGTATCCCGTGCAGCTTGTTCTCTTCGTTGGGCTGTTTCTCTTGCAGCCAAATCCATATTATCATCACTGGTTCCAGCCATAAGTTCTTTGGTTGAGGATTGCCCAACCTTTTCTGTTGTCTCGGTGAGATTTCTTTCCTTCTTGAGCTGTCGCGGTTGTTTTTCAATTTCTGGCTCATATGGTAGCACCTCCTTCGCAAAAGTTTGAGTCATGCACCAATCTAACCTGTAACCTACGCACAGTCAAAGAACACCAACCATAAAAAGAGAAAAATAAAATAAAGATAAAAGAAAAATTCCTAAATTAGCAGTACAAACTATTTCAAACACTATTGATTGCCAAGCCTTGGCAACGGTGCCAAAATTTGACGAGCGCAAAACACCACTTGAATTATGCTCGCTAGTCAAAGATAGTATAGTATAATATCGTATCCACAGGGATTGGAGTTAAACAGTATTTTCGTAGTTTCTAGCTTGATTGCTATTCAAGAGAAAAAACAATTGAGATTTATATGATTAATAACTAAAATTAACAAAGAATCTAAAGCTATTGACTAATGACTATCGCAATAAAGGTAAGCAAGGAAATTATCGGTAGGAGAAAATAAGGTTTTGATAGGATAGGTGCAAGATAATTGTTCGGGATCTAACTCTAGATAATTCACTTCTAATGTTTAAGTGAGTCTCTCGAGTTCACCCAATTATTAATTGAAACGTTTAGTAGAAACTCCTCTCTCGATTAAGTCCCAATCTCACAAGATGAACCAATTTAAGCCATGTGAAGATATGCAAGAATTCGTAGTGGATTGGTCTTTAAGAGAACCTCTTTCGATTATCCTCCTGACTAGGTTTAATCAATGACTCAACTAACCTCTTTCGATTATCCTCCTAACTAGGTTTAATCAATGACTCAACTAACCTCTTTCGATTACTTAGAAGAACATATGAACTCAACCAACAATATAATGCAAAGATATCACAAGTTATGCCTCTCTCGATTACATGAACAAGTGAATATAGATGCAACAATTAAATCATCCAAAAATGCTTCAGTACATAAAACTAGAGTTATAATCCACAAACAAATATCAATACACCAAATCCATCAAACCCTAAAGGGAATTACTCCATAGATATGGATCAATTCATCACAAATATGTTTAAAGTAAAGAAAAACATAAAACAATCCAAACTCGAGTCTTGAGTGAGGATTGAGTGATAAACTCCTTGTGCTTTTGCTTCTCCAACTCCTCCTTAGCCTCCCTAAGGTCGAATATGTGTCAAAAGTCCAGAAAATAATATTTTTCCATGTATTTACCAAGTAGGGACGGGCCTAGACGAAATCACCTTCTCCTAGCCGAAATAGGATTTTCACTCTGTAAAATTTGTACACGCGCGCCGCATGGGGCGATGCACCATGTGGGGCATTAGTGGAGAAATCTAGAGAGCTGATTTCTGACAGACAGCAGGAAAATGGGGAACCGCGGCGCCCCATGCGCCGCACTAGTGATGCTTTCTTAGAGTACGGAATTTTCCATGCTTTTGATATCCAGAGGTGGTTTTCGACCCCCGAACGCGATCTCCGCTTAATCCCTTGGGCTTTTACTCAGACTTCAAATCTCCAAATAACTCGAATTCATTCTGTAACATCTACATAGATCAGATTCACTCCTACAAGGCATAAAACACACAATAAGTACAAAACACTAGCGATTAAAGCTCAAACACAATAAAAGTACAGTAAATTAGAGTGCAATAAGCGACTAAAACACAAGATTATAGCCTACCATCAAGATCTTATACCACCGCATGCATATCAATATCACAATATATCACAATTTGTACCTCAAGTGCACAATATCATAACTTATCAGAGAAACCAAACAATAACTAACTTTCACAATAAGGAGCCCTTGGCTCAACCACAATGTACACAAAGTCTCAACAATAACAACCGGAAGAATGACCCAATAGAATGATATTTCACAACTTAATACTTTGCCTCAATAGGAATCATGACATTTCCAACTCAATACCAATTTCAACAATAAAATATTTCAAGAATAGCAATTTCAAGTAAAGAATTCAGTAGTTAAATAATGAGTACGGAATAAGGCAACCAAGAACTTCAACTAAACATGTAGAGCAATTAGCAAGTAAGAGATAAGACAAGTAGAAATGTGAAGTTAGACTAACAATGATGGCTATAATATGTTAAGGCAACTCAATTAAGGCATGGAAGGGATCTACACAGCTAATACCGGAAATTTTCACATTTTGCCCATGTACACACTCGTCACTTTGCTTACACAGCTTTTACATATCACAATTACCACAAACAACACCAAATCCTAAGGGGTAGTTCCCTCGCACAAGGTTAGGCAAGTCACTTACATCAAACCACGCTAAATCAATTAACTAGAAGGCCTTTCCCTCGATTATCCAACTCCGAACGGCTCGAATCTAGCCAAAACAATTTCATTCTATAAATATAACTATAGGAAACTAATTCAAACAATAAAATTACAATCCTTGCAAAGAACTAAAAAGTCGACCCAAAAAGTGGCCCATGCCCGCATATCGGAACCCGACTAAAATTGTAAAATCCGAATACCCATTTGATATCGATTCCAATAATATAAGAATTATTCAAATCCGACCTCAATTCGCCTTTCAAAACTCAAAAATTTGGTCTAAGAAGTTTCTACCATTTTTCCCTGATTTTTCAACTCAAACCACTAATTTAATGAAGAAATTAACAATAGATTCTTATAAATTAACCAAAATCGAGTTAAGATTCCTTACCCCAATGATCTCTCGAGAAATCACCTCCCACCGAACTTTCTAAGTCCATAAATGGATTTTGAAGATTAACCCTCGAACAAGGCCTTTCTGCCCAGTGATCCTCGCTTCTACGGCCTTTGTGTCGCTTCTGCGACGCCGCACCTGTGAAAAAACCAATGCATGTGCGAATTCCCCTTAAGGTCAAGAAATTCCGCTTCTGCCGACAAATTGCTCGCACCTGCGAGCCTGCTTATGTAGAGACTAGATCGTACCTGCAGTCCTACACAAGGCCTTCCCAATTCTGCTTCTACGGAAGAGAAGCTCGCGCCTGCGAAAGCGCATCTGCACCAAGGCGTCCGCACCTACAACCCAAGCCTGGCCTGGGCTCCTCCGCTTTTGCAATGACCATGGAGCACCTGCGTGTTCGCACCTGCAGCCAAACCTTCCGCATAGGGGTGGGCATAATACCGACCAAACCGAAAAAACCGACCGAACCGAAATTTCGATTTTTTCGGTTTTTCGGTCGGTTTTTGGTTTTTAATTTTTAAAATTTTGGTTTTCAGTTCGATTTTCGGTTTTAACGATTCGATTTTTCGGTTAAACCGAAAAACCAAACTTTTTACTCTATTGGTTATTTATTGGACATTTGGACTCTTAGTTGGCCCAATGGCCAATCCATAATCTGAAGCCACCCCTAATATGCAAAGTACAAGCCCAGCCCACGCCCAGTTCCTCACTAAACTCTAAAGAAACTAAAAGTCGAAATACTGAATCCCTAATTTAGTCTCCTAGTCCAGTAGTCCTCAATCCTCATTTCAACGAAAACTCGAAAAGTCGAAAACCCTAAATCCCTAATCGGCAGACGGCAATCGCTATTGCTATTTGCTAATCATCCTCACTCCGAATCCGTCACTCCTCAGACCTCAGTCCCTCACTCCTTAAGTCCTCAGTTACGAAAAGTCGAAAACCCTAATCCCTAATCCTCACTCCTCAGTTCCTCACTCCTCAGTGCTCATTGCTCAGTTCCTCAATTCCTCTGTTCCTCAGACTCTCAGAGGCTCAGAAGTCAGACTCACGAGTGACGACCCACGGACCTAGTACCCACATACCACTACCGAGTGCCGACTTGAGGTTCTGCTGTCAGAGTTTTAGTTCCTCACGAGAAGTGGCGACGCCTCACGCCTTCACCAGTACGTCCGAAATTAGGGTTCCGACTTCTTCCTCAGGTGTCAGGTTAGTGGTTACCTCCGGCTCCTAGCTCCTTCTTTTGAGTTCCTTTTCAATTTTCCCTCGCTGCTGCTACACATGATTTCGTTAAATTTTCAATTTTCTGCTATTGTTTACAGCATATATGCGCGTTAATTTATCCTACTCTACCGACTGCTGTTGCTGTGACTTCTGAGTTGTCCGCTCGTCGCTCATCCTTTTTCCTCAAGTTAGTGGTTACCTCCTCCTTCTGAGTTCCTTTTCAGTTTTCCCTCGTTGGCGTCGCTACTCCTCCTCCTGCTTGTTTCTTTAAACTTACGATTTTTCTACTATTCTTTATAGTATATATGCTCGTTTGAGCCTTACATTTAGGACTCTTTCGAGTCAACAACTTAACAGTTGCAAAAAAGAAGTGACAGTTGCATCCTACATTTATATCGTATATCAGTTTGTATTTTTAATTCTGTTGTCGTTCGATTTTCTATAGATGGCAGAAGTTGAAAGTAGAGTAAGTGAGGTCGGCTCATCTGAAAGCAAACCTACTTCTTCTTCACCTACAAATTCAGTTGAAACTAGTGAATGCCCAAAAAAAAGAAAATCTCTACAGTGTAGATCAACTGCTTGGGATCATTTTGAAAAGTTTAAAGATGATAATGGAGGTGATAGAGCAAACTGTAAATATTGTGGTCGTCAGTATAAAGCTGATTCACGATTGAATGGAACAACATCATTGAATACTCATTTAAAGAAGTGTCCAAAAATACCTCGGAAAATTGATAATGCTCAAAAACAATTATGTTTACAAAAGGAGGGGCAAATTAATGGTGGGGTGCTATGGAAATTTGATCAAGAACTAGTTAGGAGGGCTTTAGTTGAGATGGTAATTGCGGAGGAATTACCTTTTAGCTTTGTTGAAAAAAAAGGCTTTAAGAAGTTTATGAGCATATCCCAACCTCTATTTAATGTTCCTTCTCGTAGGACAATTACAAGGAATTGTTTTCAAGTTTACAATGAGGAGAAGCTTAAACTAATGAAAAACTTCAGAGAAGTAAAACCAAAAATATGCCTTACCACAGACACATGGACTTCGTTACAAAGAATTAACTATATGTGTTTGACGGGTCATTTTATTGATAGAGATTGGGTGTTGCATAAAAGAATACTAAATTTTTGCCCCATCTCTAGTCATAAAGGTGACAAAATGGCAAAAGTTATTGGTAATTATTTGCTTCAATGGAAATTGGATAAGGTATTCACTGTTACTGTTGATAATGCTTCTTCGAATGATGTCATGGTCAAAGAATTATCTAAACAACTAGATATGTGGAAAACTAATTCGATGAGTGGTAAGCATCTTCATGTGAGATGCATGGCTCACATACTTAATCTAATTATGCAAGATGGTTTGAAAGAAATTGATAATTCTGTAAAACGTGTTAGACACGCTGTGAGGTATGTGAGATCAT
>MCJB01035843.1:207276-260258 GCA_002018475.1 Nicotiana obtusifolia | reverse complement strand
GATGGCCGCATTCTTGATTCATTTAGGAGTTCATTTACTCCTCAGTTGGTGCAAAGTCTTGTTTGTGTTCAAGATTGGTTTAGATGTGAGGATACTCCTATTAATGTTGAAGAAGATTTGGAGTTTCTTGAGCAAATTGAACTTGGTAAGAGTTGTGTTTTATAAGTGTTTTAGTGAAAATTAATATACTTTATAAGTTTAAATAAATGACACACTTTATCAAATTTTATTTAGATATGGCAAAGAGCGAAAAAGAAACTTGCATTGTTGAAAGAGATACTAGCATTGTTGATGCATAGTTTGAACAAGTGGTAAGTTTAATGATTTGCTTGTCTTATGATATCCTTTTTTTATTTTATAATTGAAATTTTTTATTTAACTTGTGATCTTATCTTATTTTATTTTGTAGGTTCAACTGGGTCCTTAGTGCTTCCAAAGATCAAATTATCAAGGTAGATTGTTCCATTTCTTCCTTTTCCAGGAGGTGTTAATGCAGTTAAAAGCAATTAGGATGAGATATTTTAATGGCTGGTTCTGGCCTGCTGTTGTGTATTTGCTGGTTCGCTGTTGTGTATTTGCTGGTTCGTTGTTGTGTACTGTATTTGCTGGTTCGCTGTTGTGTATTTGCTGGTTCATACTTCATAGAGAATATTTTGTTACTGCTTTAAGCCTTTAACAGTTTCTGTTATGCTGTTATGTATTTGCTGGTTCATAGAGATTATTTTGTTACTGAACAGTTTCTGTTATGCTGTTGTGTATTACTGTATTTTGCTGGTTCATAGAGAATATTTTGTTAATTGTTACTGCTTTAAGCCTTTATCAGTTTATGTATGGCTCACATACTTACTGTTTCCCCTGTGATCTCTTACTACTTTAAGCCTTTAAGGCTTTAACAGTTTAATGTCGTGCTATATATTGAGTCTACATCGGATATAAAAATCTTGAACCGTTTATAACCGAAAAACTAAATCGGAAAAAATCGAACCGAACTTTGAAAAAACCACACCGAACCGTAAAAACTTTGGTTTGGTTTGGTTATTAAAATTAAAAACCGAAAACCGAATAAACCAAACCGAAATTATACAAAACCAAACCGAACCAACCGATGCCCACCCCTACTTCCGCAGGTGCGATGACACCAGAACAGCAGCACTTCAGCAAAACACTAAGTCCAACAATGATCCGATTTCAATCTAAATCACACTCCGGGGCCTCCGAGACCCCGTCTGAATATACCAACAAGTTTCAGAACACATAACGGACCTACTTGAGGCATAAAATCACATCAAACAATGTAATTCTACGAATCGCAACACAAATTCAAGCCTATGAACTATGAACTTCAAAATTCTGAAACTGATGTTGATCCTTACCAAATCAACTCTGATTGACTTCAAAATTCGCACACAAGTCATAATTGACATTTCGGACCTATTCTAACTTCCGAAATTGGAATCCGACCCCGATATTAATAAAGTCAACTCTCGGTCAAACATTTCAAAATATTTCATTTTCCAACTTTTGCCAATTCATGCCGACGGACCTCCAAATCAACATACGGACACGCTCTTAAGACCAAAATCACCATACGCAGCTATTGGAACCATCAAAACTCCATTCCAGAGTTATCTTCACACAAGTCAAACTACGGTCAACTCTAACAACTTAAACCTCTAACTTAGGGACTATGTATCACATTTTACTCTGAAATTCACCCGAAACCAAAATCAAACACCCCTGCAAGTTACATAACAACAATATAGCATAGAGGACGCAATAAATAGGGGATGGGGGCTAAAACACTCAAAACAACTGGCTCGTCGTTACAGGTTCTTGTTGACTCTCCGACCACAGACATTGCTTCTTCTTGGGCCATCTCGACAAATGACGACTTGGAAATTCTTTCTTTAGTATTATCTTGACTTAAATATTTCAAATACAGATTTTGACCCATACACATATCAAAATTACATTTAAAATTTCTCATTTATTCAGAGTATCATGGTATAAAACGAAATGGAATTACTAATTAGCTAATCGTGAGGTTTTTTGGTTTAAGGTATAGAAAAACTTGATCTCCGTATAAAAATCATAAGTTGTCTTCTTTCGTGTATATTACTCTATATTAACATTTGATTTCTATTATAGAATATGCTGTATTGCTACTAAATGTAATCTTTGGACAACTAAAATTAATGGTTACGTATTCATATTATTTGTTGTGTGGCATAAAAGAGTTCAAAGAGTAAAAACTAATTCACACAATGTTTACATCAAATTAATAAAAATATAATATATGTTTGCATATAAACTTTTTTTACTTAATTATGATTAATGAATATGTAATTTTACTTCATCAAATCACTTAATCATAATAAATTGATATGTAAACATCTGATATAATAAGTGTTGAAAAATATAACTTTTGAGCTTAGTATACCCATAAAGGGTGTTAGCTAATAAGTCCGGCTCGTTAGATAGTCTAACTCTAAACCCCAATAATAACCTATATAAACACTATTATGTGTATTGAAAAAATAATTTTTTTATAATACCAGAAACGACTAGGTTTTAGTAGTTACGTTTATTCTCTGCACTAAAGAAGAATTTTAGGCTGTGGATGATGTTTGGCTAAAAATTTATGTTTTTACATGTAATTAACTTGCATTATACTTTAATCTTATTAATTTTTATATGTATATTTGTGGCTCGAGCTTAATAATATTATTTATATGTGTAGGAGTCTATTGGAAGAGATTTGGAAAGTTTTCATGCAAAGTGAGGTAAAAAAAAAAGAAGGAAGAATCTAGATGAAGTATGAGTTTGGTGCCAGGTCCCGGACGGCGTAGCGAGGGTCACTTCACGAGATCTGGACCAGAGCAGAAGAAATTAGAAAAGTACCGGACAGCGAAGCGAGGGTCACTTCGTGAGACCGGGACCAGAGCAGAAAATTTCAGCTTCTTCCATCCGAATTAGGAGAAGCCCAATTAGCCCCAACTAACCCTAACCGCTATAAATACATCAAGAAAAGTGCTTTTAAGGGAGAGACGACTTTGGAAGGAGAGAACACTTAGGGAACATTATTTGGAGGCAAGAACATCACGTGGAATAATTTTTGGAGGAGAAAATCATCGAGTTCTTTATTCCGTCATCTTTTCTTTGTAATTTGTTTATGTAAAATACTTGAAAAATTGTTACTACGAACATGAGTGGCTAAGCACTCTAGTTTCTAGGGTTGTGGTTGACATGATTATTAATGTTTATTAATTACATCTTCGTTAATTCGGATACCATCTTGTGGTTGTTTCTTTTATTCTAGTTTTAACTTGTGAATTGTTGTAGCTACCAATTCACCCTACTATCTATACATTGCTTGGGAAAGCCATGTTTACATTAAAGTAGAATTAAAGAGAGCTTGTTACTGAACATGTGGCTCGGAGAATAATTTCGCGGTTAGGATAGGAATATACCTAACAGTCTTACTCAGTTAAATATCGTATTATATTCGTTCATGATAGTCTCAATACCATAGGAATATAAGATTGATATATTATGAATAGGCGAGTAGTATTGTGGGAACATGCTATTCATATGAACGATCCGATCAATTAGCAACCATTGATAATCTGGATTAACAAGTGTGGTTATTGAACTTAATAGGATTGATAAACCGACCACGACCCTGGAACCTTCATCTCCTCTGAGTAAATCCAAAATACACGTTTGCATCCTTGATAGATTAGCTAATTACTTGTTCAATCTCTACAATAGTAGTTCAGTAGATAAACAATATTTTTTATTATCTTGGACAATTAATTAATTTTAATTTGTTTAGTTAACGATTAATCTAGATCTCTATGAATTTGACATTCGATTTTTGAACCACTTTACTACTTAACGACTACGTATACGTGCGTATACTTAGAAAACAAAAAAATGCACAAGACAGTTTATCCACTCGTGAAAATTCCGATGATACAAGTCATGATCCGGTAAGTCTCTTAAATTAGTATTTACGGTTACTCAGTTAAAAGTGTATATGCACCCATTTGTAGGATTAGACAAGTGCTTGAAACGGCTAAAAGAGAGGGAATGTGATTGTGAACGGCGGAATTTATAAGAATGAGGGCCTCGAGGCCTCATGCGCCGCTATGTGTCCACTTTTCTCTAGACAAAAATCACTGCACACTTCGTTATAATTTTTCAATTTCTTCTTTTGGATATACTTTTGGATTTTTCGTACGAGACATGAGGCATCCATTAGGCCCTTGATTATCTAGTCATTGATTTTTAAACAATTAGAAGAAAACTAGAAATGTGAGGCAACTCATCTATTCCAATTTAATTTAGTTAAATTATTCTTACTCCTACAAGTTAACAGACGCGAGTGCAACTTATTTTAACAAATATAAATTTTAAATTTATTTTTAAATTAAAATATATTCAATGCTAAAATCTTGAATCTCTGCTGATTAAACATTGTGAGACGTCTATCATTGATAATAATTGTACAAAGGTATGAGTTATGCATTTGAATATCTCAATATTGTTCCAAATGTAACGAGTACAAATTCTCTAGTATTTCCCTCACATGTATTGTCTTTTTTTTTCTTCTTGAATAATTTTTTTTTTTTGTATTATAAAGGAATTTGAAAAGGAAAGAATTAAAACTACAATTATTGCTCTTACATTCCCTCACTTCGTTATAGTCACAAATATTGAGTTGTTTCTGTTTAATGTGCATATAAACTTTATGATGCATAATGGTCGCAATGATGATGTCAAAAAGGCCAGGTCTAGGGTCAAATTTCATAAGTGGAGCACTAAGCATATAATAGAGAAAAATATTGACGTGTTTACATTACAAATTTACAATAGCCTCTTAGGCTTTTCAAATTTAAAGTAATGGGGCCAATTATTGTCTTCTATCATTACTTTATCATGAAGTCCATAGTTCCCATTAATTTCCGCATTCCAAAGTTAGTGAAGTAAAGAGAATCAACTCGAATAGATTCATAACTCATGATAATTCCATCATTTGAGGCCAAGTCTTTTCATTTGTTGCATTATTAGGGGTTGATTTTGGACAACTTAAGACTCTCGCAAGTGTCTCCTAAATAAATTATGTAGTATGCAATTATTTCAAAGATGGCATATTATAGGTTATGTTCGTGCCGTGAAAACAGACACTAATGCTTGCATTATGATAGCTATTTACATTGTATCTTTTGGTATGTGATCCTTCCAGACCGAAATCTTGCGTGAATGGAGGTCACCTTGTGCATCGGGCTGCCCTTACAATTTTTTCAAAGATTCAATTCTAAACCATGCATCTCTAAAAACTTTTGGAAATCTAAAATTTCATTTTTGTTGAATCAATTATATGAAAATGCACATTGACTAAATATGTTAATTAAGTTGATAAGAAAACTAGGTTCAACGTTTTCATTTTAATTTGAAGTTCCAAATTTGTGAAAGAAGATGGAAATAGTTTAGGGGTCTTATAACCGAGTTAAGTTATTTTTTAAATATTAAAAGAATTTCAAAATCAATTGAATAATGTATAAAACTATATTATTATAAACGTATATTTATAAAACTTACATCTCCTACTTGTTCTTTACGTTATACATTGTTTCAGCATCAGAATGTTACATATCCTCAATAAGAATGACCTTTAGATTCAGATAAAAAATTTGAAATTCAACCACCACGAAAGAACATATTTTAGATTTTTTAAATAGTACTTACGTTGAATTTGCCTAAATTTGCAAACCTGGCTCCATAAGAAAAGATAACACTTGTTGACACTTCAAACTCAGAATTTCCAAATAAATGGGCGCATGCTACTCTAATTCTCGTCTTTTTTCACTTTGAACTTTTTTCCCAAGTCAAGAACGGACGTGTCCAATTAAGAAAAAACACTTCACCAGAGAAAATTACACTAAATAAATGAATACAAAAATATGTGTGTCTATATATATATATATATATATATATATATATATATATATATATGTCATTTATTTGGAGTTAAATGATATATATTTCTGCTATAACTTGTGAATTTTATGATATATATTTATAATATTGAGTGTGAATAAGTATTTTCTCCGACAAAATATGATAACCAATTTGGAATGGCATCCCACAAGCAAGAATTCCTTTCAAAAAGATTTACTCATTATACCCCTGATTAATTAGGTCAAGCTGTTTCTAAGTGCTAGTAGCTATCCTAGAAGCTTAGGATGCTCTTACGAGGTTTAATTAAAATCAATTAGTGACAACTTTTTGGCTGTATAATGAAAGGAAAAAGTATTGAGAGAGAACAGGAAAAGAGAACACAAAAATCTTATCGCTGACTTATAAGGAGAGGGCTTTCAGAAATTGCTTTTTTCCATTGTCATTTGATATATAAAAAATCCATAATAGTAAAAGTGATTTAACAACCCCATTTTTCTTTGCATGCCATTAGATTGTTGCTTTCTTTGCTATCAAATCTAGAAAAAGGGTGTATCCCTGTCGCAACCAGGGGCGAATGAAATGTAGAACCTATAATTTGACTGAATACAGTAGTTTTGATTTAAATTATGTATTTGTCTAAAAAAATTTATTAAATATATATAAATTATTAATTTAAAAATAAATAACTTAAAAAAATTAAATTCTCGGGCACATAATTTTCAAATCCTTTGCCCCTGGTCACTAACATCTTTCAATTTCTTCTCCTTTATCTTAAGCCATGCCATAAAGGAGTTGACAGTAGTAAAAGATTGCAATAATTCTTGAAAAAGGGACTGTAAGCACCGCACTTTCAATGAAGAAATCAATTGCCTTGTTTGACTACTATACCTAGTGCTACTAATCCTGTTCAAGCAAGTTAATCAACTACAGTTTGTAGGTTGTCCGACGTCCTTTTATATTTTAATATTTTTTAGAAATGTTATATTTGAATTTACTTATATGCACTAGTTTCCCCAAAAAAAAAAAAAAAAGATTTACGGTAATAGTGCTATTTAACTTCCTATAAAAGGTTCTCACTCTATATTTCAAGTTACGTTATGAAAAGTTAGAAAAATGACAAAAATGGTCCCTCGTGTTTGAGTTAGTTCAAAATGATTCCTTAAATTTATTTCTAAGCAAGTTGGTCCTTTAAGTATTTTAAAAGTGAGTACTTTAAGTTTTCATCAAATATTTAATTAACTCTAGTTGTTAGAAGTGATAGAAAAGGATTTAACGTGGATTCATATTCGGAGGTAGAATAATAATAGTTTGTCCTATATTTGGTCATTTCTAAAGTCTGTGCAGCTTTTTGAGGTGTATTTTCTACTATTTTTCATATATTTTTGTGTGTGTTACAATTTTTGTGTTGCGGTTTTTGATATTTGACGAGAGTTCCCTGGCATGTTTTGGTTATTTTTTTTTTTTTGCAGTGCCAATAAATTTAACAGTCAAAATTTGTTTAATATTTGACGAAGATCAGAAGCTCTCCTTTTTGGACAAACTTAGAGGACCAAACTTGCTCAAAAGTATATTAAGGGGTCATTTTGAACCTACCCTAAACATAAGAGAACATATCTAATGGTATAAAGTGGGCGTTTGGACATAAGAAATGTCAAATTTCAAAAAAAAAAAAGAGTGAAATTTTTTTTCAAGTGAAAATAGTATTTGAAAATTAGAGTTATATTTGGACATGAATATAATTTTGGATTGTTGTTGAATTTTTGTGAGAGATCTGAGTGAAAATTTTGAAAAATAGTTTTTTGGAGTTTTTCAAATTTTCGAAAACTTTCAAAATTTATCTTCAAATGAAAATTGAAAATTTTATGGCCAAACACTGATTTCGAAAAAAAATAAAAAAAATTTATGTCCAAACGAGCTCTTAATATTTAATATTGTCTATGCAAGATGGTGCGTTCACCTTTCTCAAACCTGTATGAGATAAAATCCTCTCAACTCTAAGTTTCTTCGGAAGATAATCTGAAGGAGACGTTCTAGAATTATCATAAATAACTCGAGCGACAGATAAAATAAAAACAAAATTGAACAACTGTAAGTTCTTGTAACTGTATGCTCTTTAAATGATCACAAATAGTCTATATTTTCCATTTCCGTGCTCTTAGAATATTTTGCATGTATGTCATGTTAACCTAGGCTCTCGAAGAGAGAAGTCCAATGAATACCAGATACTTAGTCCTCTCACTAACATTATTGTATGGTGTCGAATTCGGACCGCTTGTGTAGGAATAGATTGGACTTGAATTTATATGGTTAGTATCAATCATAAGCACTGCTCGATAGGGCCGGAATCGAGGCATCAAGGATCGAAGGTTGAGACCAGGCACCATCGAATCGGAACTCGAAGCCATGGTACCTGAGATGAGTTTGTCGAGATCGATTATAGAAAATTACATAGGGTAAAATTATCAGATCTGCGTAACGGAAGGACCAGAAATCCCGTGATACGTAAATATCTCGGCGGGAATCACGGCGGAAATCAACAAGGCCATTGAAGTCAGTAAATCAAGAGATATTTTACCTTGTAAATAGATTTTTTACCTTGTATAAGAATTATTCCCCCTCCCCCCCATATAAAGGGGCAGCGCAATTGTAAAGTCATCTCAGAAAATAATTATCAATATAGAAAAGAAGTCTGCTCTTATTATTTCTTTATTCATTTGATTCATATTTATTCATCTTAGAGAAATCAATCAAGACCAAGGTATTCTAGATTTGTGGTTTGCATTCTTTCTTAATTTATTTACTGAATTTAATCTCTATTTTATTATTCATTATTTGTATCACACCAAATCACGTGTCCTTAAGATCAGTACAAATTTAATTGTTATCTGAAGCCAAAGTAAACAATCATATTGATATATTCTTCCAAAAAGAAAAAGAAGTCACCGTTGAAGATGAAAGTGAAATACAACGAGATCATTTCTATTCACAATCTTTATCGTAAAAAAAGCGACTTCAAAGGCAATCCCCTATTGTATCAGGGATATTGGTTCAATTGAATCAATTATTTTTCAATTAAAAACTTGTTTTATATATATGAATTTTTTTAAAAAGATAGTAGCATTACAAGTATTGCATTTTTAACTATTTTTTCAAAGAACAAAAAAATCGAATATCATTAAGTTAAAATAATGAATCTGCTTAACTTGCGTCCCAATACCTCCCTCCTAACTCATGATGAAATTACAACTTACCCATATCAAATGTTTACATCATTTCCTCCTCATCAAAAAGAAAAGAAAGAAGAGTCTCCCGTCTTGATATTATATATATTCTCATCATAGAATGCTGTGAGCTACTATGCAGAAAAAGTAATTGACACCGTCTTCAATAATAAGGTAATAAAACTCAAAAGTTGGTCATGAGGACTTTTGTCTTGAGTTGAGTGTGATAGGTTAGTATCAAAAGCCAACATGTGCACCCACAAAAGTGAACCACGTTCAATAAACACAGTTACAGACAAACCCTAACCCCACCAAATGTGCCACTTTCATTTGCAATTTCCTTCTTCTCTATAGGAATAAATTTAATTCCCCAAGAGCCTTGGAAATCGAGTAAGTGGAGTTTTTTACGTTCCCCACAAACATGCCCTTAACCCCCTTCTTAGGCCTCGACTACTACTCAGTCCATAATAAATGATCAATTTACATTTGACACACCCATTAAGAAAATATAAATTTTTAGAGAAAAAATATGTATTTACTAAATTAATTATAATTAATTATTACCTTAACACATTGAATATTTAAATAAAGATGAATTTTGAAAAATAAAATTAATTCCTTCTTGATTATATAAATGAACACTTTTCTTTGACCAAAATAAAAAAATAAAATGATCACCTATAGTGGACCCGAGGTAGTAGTATTCTACACTACTTTTCTCAAATACTATTCTCTATGTGAAGGTGTTCAAACTTAAATAGTCAAACAAATTATTATTTCACCATATTTATTTTAAATATTTTTAATTATTAATTATTGTGATTTATAATACTTTTTATATGTTTTCGAATATGTAAAATTTATTTCGAAAAATTAAAATTTTTTATGTCCAAATGCATAAATTAAATTAAGAAGTTTAAATTTTGAAATATGAAAAGTTTTACATAAATTGAGACTGAGGGAGTAGTAGACTCCTACTGCCTCCGTATCGAATCATCTGTCGTGCTTTCTAAAAATGGTTGTCTCAAATTATTTGGTATTTTAGAAGTTCAAGACAATATAAATTATATTTTTTTCATTTTACCCTTATTAATAATTGTTATTGAAGATGGAGATAGCACATAAATAGAATAAATATTCAATAAAGAAAGATTATATCTTAAGATATAAATAAAAATAAAACAGTCTAATTTTCCTCCTAATTAATATTTCTTAAGGGATGTATAAAAAAGAAACACAACAATAATTTGAGACGTTAGGAATAGTAAATAGCTGTAGTAAAATAAAATTGCAGTCAAATTCGACCAAACGCTATAATCTCGCCTTTATATACGACTCATTGTGTACCTCTTCCTCTTCATACTCTCACTTTTTCTTGGCTTAGTCTTAAGCTTATCCAAGATTGTCAACATTTTTTCTTTTCCTTTTTTTTTCACTCTTCTAACTTACTAGCATGATTGGTGGAACGTTTGCCGACTCTGAAGGTGGATATGGAGGACTAAGGTGGCTGTGGAGGAAGAAGAGGAGAAGGAAAAAGTTGTGTAAATAACTAAAACAAGAAGAACAAAACAATGCAATTTCGATCTCTTGAGTTTCTAGCTATCTATTTGGAAGGTGCAGAGTTGGGAGATCGACACTATGCATTGTGGGGAATTGAGGGTAGCGGTCCGAGTTTACCTAAGTTTACTTAGCCTTTTAGGTCCTATTTTCTTTAATTAACCCTTGGCTCTTTGTACTAATTTCTATCGTCTTTGTTCTCGTGAAACTTATCACTACCTTGCGAGGACGTCGAGACTATAGCATGTTACAACAAGGCGCTGCTTTTATCGTTTTTGTTTTGTGTATTTTTGTGGTTTTTTGCTAATCTCATAGTATAGCAAAGTATAACATGAGATGTAAGAAATGCATACGAGGCAGTTAGCAATGGTGGAATTAGTGGGGGAAGATTTACAATTTCTATTAACAGTTGGGGTTTGTTTGTAAGGTTATTAAATTCTGCCAGGCATGCATCGCTTACACCTTTACCAAATATATGTATTTACTTTTTCATGTGTAAAGAGATAAAAGAACAGTTGGTTTCTTACTGGTTTTACTTTTCTACTATCTTTGTTTGAATGATTGATTTGCTTTTTGCAGAAAAGTGGAGACGATTGGATGTTACTGTTTTCTTTTCTCTTTCCCTTATAAAATGGGAGACTAGTGATAGCATTTTTAGCTGGCAATTATTTTATTTTTTTGGTCCTTTTCTTTTATTATACTCCCTTCTAATTATCCAAAATAAATTTGTTCAATTATAAAAGTTGATCGAACTAGAAGATTTGTTTGTTTAATGAAAAAACTTGTATCTTTTTTCATAAGCAGAATCGAAAGAATATGTTTTTAAATGTTAGTCCAATTTCACTTTATCTGAATTTTGAATTGCAAAAGTGTTGATATATACTTTTAAAATAAAAATAGAAAAATATGTTCCCCAAAATTAATCCTCACACATTACATGGACTTTTTGCAACTTCTAGACCACAAAAATCGTGATGAGGTGGCAAATATCCCATTATCTATACTATATTAAAAGCACAAAGTCTCTTAGCGAAATGTCGTTCGCTTTTTTTACCATTTAAAATATATTTTTACATTGTACAAAATAATCATTTAAGTTACTTTTCTAATATTTAGGAATCTCAAATAAATTATATTTTCTAAAATTAAGTTATTCATTATTTGAACTAGGTACGAATACTAATATTTAGGAATTCAAAATCAATTAAGTTTAACTTATAAAAATCAGTACAACCAAAGAAAAAATCACTAACATACTGTTACTACGTTTGTCTCTCATATCCTTTCATTGATAAGAGATATAATACCTATTATATTTTTAATTCTATAATATCCAATATAATGCTATTAATTAACTAATGTTTACCCTAGAATAAAACACTAGATTTAAAGCTAACAGTTTATTACCATTTCAAACTTGATCATTCTAAAAAGAGAATCTGAAGTCCCTTGAAATATGTATTAATTACTATAAGAAATACTTCATTTAATAGTTATTTATTTATTATTCTAAAAGCAATGCAGAAAGTCTTAATATTTTGAACTTTAAAATATTAAACTTTTACTTTATATAAATCATGCACTTAAATTATTTATAAATAATAAATAAATGCATGAAAGAATAAAAAGATTAATGACGGTCTTGTAAATAAAACTTTTAATTACCATAAAAAGGAATAAAAATATTAGAGAAAGAGGATGTAGATGACTATGAAATCTTTGACCATGTCTTGATGATGTAGTTTTAAGGTAATTAAAATATTGTTATTAACTAGGATAGAAACCGTCTTAATATCTCATCAATAAATACTCACATTTCCCTGAAATATTTATCATACAGTGCAGAGCTCAGTCCATGAATAATAACGGAGGTGATGCACTTTTTAATAAATTTTTTATGTTTCGATTTATATGAAATTCTTTTTATATCATATTTTTTGAAATATAATAGACAATTACACTAATAATATTACTCAATATTATATTTTTAACTTTCAATAGTTTTAAATGAACTATTATAATAATACGAACTCTTAAGCAGAAATCTATAATGAACACAAAATTTATCAATTATTCTGAGATGATTTATGAGATCTTTTAATTTTTAATTAATGATACATTTAGTTGAATATAAGTGGATCTCTTATCTACAAAAGGTAATTATGGTTTCTAGAAATTTAAATTTTAAATTTTATTTCTGGTATTTAGTTATTATTAATTATGTGAGATCTAACAAAACACCATTTTCCTTTATTTTCTTCTATGTTTTTGGAATATGTCTTTCATGGATGATTTTCCACCCATTTAGCTTATTTACAATCTGAAAAAATAACTTTTATTGAATAAAAATGTAGTTAAAATTTTTATATGAGCTAATTATAAGAATTCGAATAAGAAAAAGATAATTATGTCTTTTAAATATTAAGAACAAATAATTAAGTATTTAAATTAATTAATAAATTAATTATAAAAAAATTCAATTATATTCCTTTCCAAATTCTTAATAAAAGTAAAATTATTTTCAAGTTAAAACAAATCTTAGGGTACATAAATTATTTTCGTAAAAAGACCATTGGTAATGCAGGAAATCAAGAAATAGAGCAAAATTTGTTACCGTATGATATTACAATTTACCTTGGTTAAAACTCAAACTAAAAAAAAACGTGAATGAAACAATACAAGATAGAATGTATCCAACATTATCGATTATCTCGAGGAACTTATACTTTTATTTTACAACTCACACATAATTTTTAAATAAATTTAACTGAAATAGAGTACAAGTGCATCGCATGTACTCTGAAACAAGTCCATAATAAAAGATTGAGCCTGGATAATAAAATCGTATTTGGTAAAGAGCGCATTATTTTTATGTGGACTTTTGTATAAATTTGGATTGGTTATTCTCCAAAACTAAGGCATTGAAACTTTCTCGGCTTCTTTTCTTTTTTTCCTTCTTTTCTCCTTTTCTTTTTTCTCGTTTTCTTCTTTTTTGTCTTTTTTTTTTCTTTTTCTGTTTATTTATTTTGATCCAAATCATATTATTATTATTACTATTATTATTATTATTATTATTATTATTATTATTATTATTATTATTATTATTATATAATTTAATTTCACACTCAATTTTGGCTCCTTTTATTTTGCTTTTATTATTTTTATTTCTTGTTTCTTTTCTAATTTCATTTAACTTCTTTTTTTATATTATTTTTCTTTTCATAATCTAATTTAATTTACTATTTTCACTATTTTTTATTATTCTTTTTTTATACAATAAAAAAAATTAATATAGTAAATATTTGTTCACCTTTTTTTTTTTAAATATAACTAGTATAATATACCTTTTGTCTTTTTTCTCATTTTTAATTCAATTATTAAACCGAAATAATATCAAGTGCCACTTGATATAATTCACTGAATATCACACTGACTGCTGCTGAGCATCATATGTTACATAATCTGATTCTAAGAATCAACATGTGATTGTCATGCAAACCTAGATCTCCTTCCATACAAATATAAGAGGCAGTCTACGATTAGCAATAACACAACCAGTTATGGAGCAAGAAAACACAATCTACAGCCACCAAATCTCCATATATACTAGTTAGAATAGAAATGACAATAAAATATTAAAAAATACAATAAAAGTATAAGTAACAAAAAAGACTTCTAGTACCATATGATACCAATATGGTATACATGTATATCAACATAGTATATGATTGCTCTAGAATATTTCTACAACTATCTGTGACTATACTACAGTACCAAAATATTAAAGGATGCAATAAAAGTATGAGAAAATTACATGCTCGCATTACAAGCTAAATATTCGCAAAGCAACTTGCTCATTCCGTATACTAACATGGTATATAGTTGTATGGGGTCGTTCTTATAACTATAAAAACTATTACATAATACACATAATCTATGTCCATCAGTACAAAAAAATCTCAGCACTGCAAATCATGTTCATATAAATAATTTCAGAATATAATTCACTTAAAATGCAGCTAAAACAACCAAAAAAAATATTAAACCAAATATGATACCAATATGGCATATAATTATACCAACATGATATACAGTTTTACTGGTTAATTTCCGGCAATTATATGGCTATACTACTATTACATAACACACATGCATAAAGAGAAAATTAATAAAATAGTGTACCAACTATTAATATAATAAAATATTTCAAGATATTATACTATATTACTATTATTAAAAGAAAATCAAATAGTATACCAATTAAATGCAGCTATACATCCAACAAAAGGATTCAATTAACATATGATACCAATATAACAAATATAGCTATACTAATAGGGTATATAGTTATATGGGGTCATTCCAACCACTGCATATAACTATAAAAACTATTACATAATACACAAAATCGATGTCCATAGGTACAAGAAAATCCATCATAGCAAAATATGATCATATAAATCATTTCAGAATAGAATTCACTTAAAAATGCAGCTAAAATAATTAAAAAATATTCCAACTACCATATGATACCAATATGACATATAATTATACCAATAGGGTATACTGTTCA
This sequence comes from Nicotiana obtusifolia, assembly GCA_002018475.1. NCBI lineage: Eukaryota > Viridiplantae > Streptophyta > Magnoliopsida > Solanales > Solanaceae > Nicotiana > Nicotiana obtusifolia. Next base: position 244,943 of record MCJB01035843.1, on the reverse strand, counting down.
ACTAATTAATTCCAGGCAACTATATATGACTATACTACTATTACATTATACACATGCATAAAGAGAAAAATTAAAAAAATAGTGTACGACATATTAATATAATAATATATTTCATGATATTGTACTATAATACTATTATATAAAATAAACGCATAAAGAAAAAATCAAAATGATTACATAATACATATGCATAAAGAAAAATTAAAAAAAAATCAAGATACTGTATTATTCTACTATTACTAAAGAAAAATCAAACAGTGTGCCAATTAAATGTAGCTAATACAACCAAAAAAGGTCCCAACTAACATATGACACCAGTATAGTATATAGATATACCAACAGGGTATACAGTTGTATGCAAAGAGTTTAAAATAGATTTTTTTAATTCAATTATTAAACTGAAATAATATCAGCTGTCACATAATCTAATTAACTCAACTTTTTGCGTCATCGAAACTTAGATATGTTATAATAATATACTATATACCATTTTGAAATAGAGAATAAATTAATAAAAGATATTCAATGGATACGTAGATCCAATTATGAAACAAGAAAGATAGAAGAAAAATATTTATTTATATTTGAGAAGACAATAAAAGAGAAAATAGGTTGGGGCAATTAATGGGGTTTCACATGATCCCGGATTATAAAGAAAAGGATTTTAAAATAAGCAGTTGGGTAAATACTTTAGATTGCATAGGTACACAACGTAAGACAAATTAAAATGAGCATTAACGGATAATTAAATTGCCTGAATAGGTATTTAAAGTAGATTTTCCTTTCTAAATTTAGAAAAAGAGTGTTCCACTTAAGTTGAAGTATTCCACGTATGTAATTGTACCAAATAGTTTTCTTTCACATCTAATCAATAGCTCATATGTGGAGTAGTACTTTTGGTGTAAGCTTTTACTAGTATTCCTACTCCTACTTCTTGCATACATCTTTTACTTGCCTCATATGACAAAAAAGTTTGATTTAAGAAAATAAATAAGACCAAAATTTATACCTAATAAATAATGGACAGAAAACTCATCATATCGAATTCGTTTAATAACCTAACTAGCTAGTCCACGTAAAAGAGGTTTATTACAGGATTCTTGACCCCTAAAAAAGCATTTAATCACAAAATTATTTGTCTAAATTATTCTCGTTATCTCTCTTTAATTATCTCATTTATTTAACATTCCACTAATTAAAACAGGAAGTTTATATTTAGAAAAAAGATTATAAAAGACTTCTTGTATTTCTAATACATTACATATGACTCTTTCTTTTTAATTTATGTGACCTTATTTCTTTTTAGTATTTTAAAAATATTTTTAAATTAAAAACAAGTACACTTTTTATTTTTTTACTGAATGACATGCTTTATAATCATATAAATGTTATGAAATTTTAAAATCACAAGTTTTATTTTTTTTTCGTACAATCTTTAGCCATAGATTTTGGCTTCATTTTTTTCAAATTTCTTTTTAAATGATTTGTTTATGAAATATGATCATGTTTTAAAAAGAAAATTTTAAAATTTTCAAGTTCCCAAAAGTTGCCTTAGGATAAATTTTAGGTGAAAATTTTTCTTTCGCTCACAAAATTTCAACTTTTCTTCAAATAAAATGCATATCAAAACATAACTTCAACTTAAAAAAATTATTTTTTAATACAATTTTAAAAACTTTTTTTAAGTTTCAATCAAATTTATTTTCAAATGTTAGCTAAATAAAATCACATAAAATAAAATGTAGGGAGCAAAACAAATTCAACTTGTTAAAATGACTGATATTTTGATAGAAGTCATTACTACGCACGTACTTATTATTGCATGGCTCGGTGACAGACTCTCTGCCATTTGGACAACAAAATTGGGCTCTAGCTCTAGACGATTTGCGGCTCGAAGCAGTTAGGTATGCTAGATTAATGACGGGACGCTGCTGTAAATTCTCTTTATTTGATTTGATTTGGGGTAAGAGTGCAGCACTGGGGACTACTTGAAGTAGAACTAGTAGCATTAATAACATTTGGCATAGTACTGATTATGGGACTTTAAGTTCTGATAGAGTAATTAATCCTGGAGTTGTGTATAGCCAGCCGTTTCCTACAACCGCAGACAAAATCATGTTTAGATTCTGCTGGTTGGATTGTACTGGTAAATTTGTTTGGGTCCTTTTAAGGCTGCCCAGTGGTCTGGTTTTTTTTCGGTTCCGGTCCGATCCGGTATTGTTGGTGCGCTAAAATCGGACCAAATCAGTATTTTCCGATCCGGTTCGTTGGTTGGAAATGGCTAAGCCGGATCTTGACCGGCACCGGCTATCGGTCTACCGGTTTTTCAGGTCCGCAGGTTTTCTATTTTTTTTTAATTTATCCTTTATTTAACTTTGTAAATAAATAAAAAGTATGTTGCAAAGTTAAAATTTAGAATTAAAAAAGTTATAATAATAATCTTGCAAACTTTGAATTAGTTTCAAAGTTTATAATTAGATTCAAACCTTGAAATATATACAAAGTTAGTAAAAAAATAAACAATAAGAAGACATAAACTTTGTAGAAGAAGGAAATTTTAAGTTTTTGAAAATATAACAACAAAATATTACTAACTTTGTATATATATTTGAAATGAAAAGTATGTTTCAAAGTTAAAATAGAATTAAAAAAGTTATAATAATATTCTTGCAAAACTTTGAATTAGTTTCAAAGTTTATAATTAGATTCAAACCTTGAAATACATACAAAGTTAGAAAACAATAAAAAATAAGAAGACATAAGTTGTGAACTTGGAGCAATTTTATTAATATGTATTCTGATGTAAAAAATTACATTCTTTTAAACATGCTAGCTAATTTTTTTAAGATAGCCGTAGGCCTTTTCTTAGGAACTGGTTGTTGTTGTTCCGGTTCATCGTCTTCGTCTTGATCTTCTTCATCTTCCACTTCATTGGCTGTTTGATTCCCTTCTTCACTTGTTCCGTCGCTCAATATTTGATACAGATACGCTCTGTCTTTTTTCTGCGAAAGTTCTGGTATTCCAATGTTTCTTCGCTCTACTCTGATCCAATCCCTGAATAAAACTCCTGTTTCCATTGCCTCTTCTCTCAATGAATGTCTGTGATCTCCAATTTGAAATTTTCCTTGGCTGAAAGCGCTCTCCGACGCAACTGATGAAGCTTGAATTGTTAATATATCGCGGGCCATTTTTGCAAGTATGGGAAATTGCACTTCTTGACTCTTCCAATAATCCAATAAATCGTGAGTTCCAAAACTTGTAAGTTTCTTCGGATATTGGATTAAGTAGACTTGGAACTTGCTGTATTCCTCCCCGTACTCGTCTTATTCTGAAAGCTGCTTTTGATCAAGTCCTCCAAAACTGCTCATCCTCGCATGCCTTTTGCCTGTTTGAGAAGAAAAACTTTCACCGGTTGACAGTATCGGTGCAGTTGGTGTAGCAGTTTCTGCCCAAGCTCTATACTTTGCGAAAACAGCCACGGTATCTGTATAAACTTTAGCACAAGCAATTTCTACACTAGGGTAGTTATTAGTCACAATTTTAAGAGGTGTAATATCTAAATTTGCATATATTCCCCGAACAAGTCGTTCAGTTAACTTATTTTTAAATGTAGGATGCAACACAGAAGCAATGTAAAAAAGTTGGCGAATTGGGAAAAAATATTTTTTAAAATTTTCAATCATGGCCTTTACATCCACTTTATATTCTTTGTATTGCCTATATAATCTTAATAATTCAGATATTCCAGCTATATAATATAACATGGTAGGAGTAGTTGGATAATATTGTCCAGAAAATTCTAAAGTAGCATGATAGAATTTTTCTAAAAACTGGAGGAGATGTTCAACAAGGTTCCAATCTTCCTCCTTAAGGTGATAAAGTTCCATAAAATATTTATTATACATTTGAGTAATAAGCTCTCTATATTCATAAGCAACAATTAATGTTTCATATAAAGTGTTCCACCTAGTACAAACTTCAGTAGTAAGGCATACTCTAGTGTCAAAGTTATCAAATAAATACCTCAAATAATCTCTATTCGTTTTTAAATTTAATAATATCATTTTTAACAGTTGTTCTTGAAAAACCTTTAAAGGAAGGATTATATGTAGCTTGAATATAACGAACAAAACCAGCAGAAGAAGGAAAACGAAAAGGTAAACCCTCTACCGCAACTAGTTTAGCAATATTTTTCCTATCCTTTTGTTTATCATAACTAAGAATCCCTCTTGTTGTTTGGTTAAGTTTAGCTTGGACACCCGAGGATTCATCATGTGCTACCCCCCCATGTTCGGTTCTAAAATAAATACCCCCGCCCGTATTGACCATTCTTTAGGATATTTATTTCTTAAGTGAGTCCTAATTTTACCCGTCCCACCTTCATTACCCCCATTTTTGAAAACCCACACCATTCCAATAAAACCACAAACAGCCGTCTGATTTTCAATTTTCTTTTGTACAAATTCTCACACCTCAGATCTTTCCTTACGTTTAATCGGGGCTCTATGGGAGTTACAGGGGGCAAGTCGGACTGAACTTCAGGTGGACTAGCTTGAAAATCACGTGGTTCTTCTAAATTAACCTCAATTTCATAATTATATTGCGCTTCTACGTGTTGTGAATCAAGTGGATTTTAAGAGCTAAAATCATGATAATATTGATTTTCATCTACGTGTTGACTAGAACTACCAACAATTCCTTTACCTCTATTTCTCGAACGACCACGTGCCCGCCCCCCACTACTAGTTCCAATTGAACCTCTTTGAGACATAATTATAGTAAATAAAATAAATATATGACAAAAATATAATAAAAGAGTAAAAATAGGAACGACCAACCAAATATAGCCGTATAATTGAGGTGAAGTTGATATTTGAACATTTACTTGATAGAAACTCCAATTAAAACTTGATAAATAATCAAAATTGTATAATTTACACAAATAGCCAAAGTAGCAAAATAGCAATATTGTAGAGAATTTGAGAGAATTAGAGAGAATTGGATGATTTGTGTGAAAAATATGATGAAATAATGGGGTATTTATAGGAAAAAAATAGTTAGGGGTGGTTATGGGGTAAAATGACCGTTTTTTGCCGTTGGACAACGGCTATCTGCTCAATAGAGCTGTTGGCGAACGGCTAGTTTTTAAATTCTGCCGTTTTTTTTTTTGGTCCGGTCCGGTACCGGCCGGTTTCGGGTCATTTTTTATCCGGTTCATCCAGTCTCAAAGGCACAGATGTCCCCCTACCGGGACCGCCCCTCTCCCCTTAAAAGGTCCGGTTCACACCGGTGCGAGCTGGATTCCGGTCCAAAACCGTTCCGGTGTGAACCAGACCAATAGCCACTCTTAGGTCCTTTGCTTGGCAAACAAGTTTTTTCCAGATAAGTTATTTCGGGATTAGTTATTTTGAGATTGCTATCTCATCCTCCTATAGGGATAAAGTAATACTACAATCCCGGAATAAATAATCTCGGGATTAGTTATATTGTAATTTTATTTCAATCAAACGTGAGATAAACTCATCTCAAATTTAATTTCGAATTTGAGTGTCACTTATCCCTCATACCAAATAAGTCCATAGAATGACAAATGTTTAACTTATAGCCTGTTCGGCCAAAGTTCTAAAATCTCCTTATTTTGAAAAATATTTTTTTCTTAAAAGTGCTTTTAAAAAAAGTATTTTTGGTGAGAAACACTTTTACTTTTGGCTAATTAATTTGAAAATTGTTAGAAAAATATTTTTGATAACTCAAAAAGAAATATACAAATTAATATATAGGTTTTTTCTTTTAATATTATTTTAATAGATCTTTATTATACCGATCAATTGAATATATTTTAATATCTATAACTCTGAAAATTTAAATAACTTTGACTATAACATTTTTACTAACCTTTAATGGCTATCATTATGCCTATCAAAATCAGTTTTATTTTTTTATGACAATCAATTTGCCGTTTGAAACGTTTTTTGGCTTAATTGCTTAATGTTGTGTAACGTTTCTTGGCATTACTAATGGAAATGTTTCTTAACAATCAGATGTCCACTTTTGGACTATGGATAAATATATCTTCTTGTGTTCATTTGGTGGTGATTGAAAAAGAAGAAAAAAGTAAAATTTTTCTTCTCCTTTTTCTTTTTTTGCTAGATTTTTTTTATTCCGAATCTTTTGTAAGGATACGTCTAATTTTATTTATTACGGTGTAAGCGAAATATCCTCAAGGACAATGTCCTTGACACACCTCAAGTTAATCTTGTTCTCCATATACCATTTCCAACAATCTTAAGAATATTTACACTCTATTATTATGGAGAATAAGAATTATAATATTTTCGCTGATACTCCTATGCTGAATGCACAAATTATTCTAGTTATTATTCTAATTTTACTTGGTGGTATATCGATGTTCATCCATCTTTTCTTCAGAGAACGTAAAGATTGCAACTATTAAGCTTAGCATATTCTTCGTATCAATGATATGGAAAAAATAATCAAATGTTCAATATTGATAACTTGGTATGTTTTCTCCTAGTTATCTATCTTTTTTGATAGAATGGTATTAGTTATTTTTGTTCTCTTTTAACTATATGAGATTTAGTTTTATATTGGTTATCACTCACCAATAAAAAATTATATATACTTTTAAATTAATCTTGATTTTATAGTATATGGTACATTTGATTGCATTCTATCTGCTCACTTGATACATATAAGATCGAAAAAAGTAACTCTCTTAAGTTTATGTGAATTTTATTCTTTGAAATTATGGAAAAGCTCATGTTGTACTTTTGTTTCCATTAGTCTTTAAAATGGTAAAATTTTTTTATGTTAAGTTGATAAAGTGAAAATGATTTTAAGTTGTCTTATAATAGATATATATAAAGAAGAAAAATCATCTGCCTTGCTTATGTTTCTTATCTTATAAGTGTCATATCAACTGGATATATTCTATTTCTAAAAGAATGTTTATCCATCTTTTAATTAAAATGTTATTTTCTTAAAATATTTGTTGATGATGATATTATAACGATCCGACCGGTCGTTTTGGAATTAGTGCCCCGTTCGACAGCTTAAGGTCTCGAGAAGCTTCATAATGTGTATTATGACTTGCGTATGTGGTCGAGATTGATTTTCAGATGATTTCGGATATAATTGAAAGAACAATTCTTATTTTTAAAACTTAAATGAAAAGAGTTGACCGGAGTTTGACCTTTGAGCAAACGACTCCGGAATAAAACTTTTACGGTTTCAATAGCTTCGTATGGTGGTTTCAGACTTAGGCGTATGTCGAGATTTAGAAGTCCGTAGGGCAATTCGGCGCATTTTGGAAAAAGTTAGAAGAGTTGGAGATTTGAAATATTTATAAGTATGACCGAAGGTTAACTTGATTGATATTGGGTTCGGATTTTAATTCTGAAAATTGGAACAACTCCATTATGTCAATTATGATTCGTGTGCAAAAGTTGAAGTCATTCCGTATTGATTTGATACGTTTCGGCACAAGATATAGAATTTGAAAATTTAAAAATTCACAAGTCCGATTCGAGGTGCAATTTGTAATTTTGGAATTGTTTGATGTGATTTGAGACCTAAAGTAGGCTCGTGTTATATTATGAGACTTATTGGTATATTCGGACGAGGTTCTGAATGCCTCGGATGAGTTTCGGACGGGATCAGATTGTTTGGAGCCTTGTTGAAGCTGCTGGAAATTCTGATTGCTAGTGCCTTCGCACCTGCGCATGAAGGACCGCAGGTGCGTGCTTGCGGAAGCGTGGAATTCGTCGCAAAAGCGACCTTGGAAGGCTGACTGGAGAGGCTCCGCAGGTGCGGAAATTTGGGGCACAGAAGCGGCTGATATCGTAGATGCGCAAATGAGGCTCGCACATGCGATTGTGCAGGAGCGGAAGAAATGGGCCAGGTGCGAGAGAAGGCTGTTGCGTGGTTACCGCAGATGCGAGATTTTCTCACAGAAACGAGCTCGCAGGCGCACAAGTCTGTCTGCAGATGCGAAACTAGGTAGAAACATAAAGATCGAATTTGGTCATTTCTCCATTTTCGCTTTGGATTTTTGGAGCTCGGTTTGGACGATTTTGGAGGAGTTCTTCACGAGTTCGTCTTGGGTAAGTGTTTTATATCGGAAAGTAATTATATTTCATAAATTCATGGTTATATTTATCATTTATTTCGAATTTAATTGAAGAAATTGAAAAGAATTGTGAAATCTTCCGAAAATGTAAAATGAAGATTTGAAGGTCGAATTGTTGTCAGAATTTATTAATTTTGGTATGGTTGAACTTGTATTGGACTGGGTGTTTGGATTTTGTAAATTTTATCGGGTTCCAAGGTGCGGGCTTGAGGTTTGACTTTTTGGTTTTAATTAAAAATCGAAGCTTTATTATTCGAAATTATTTTCTATGAGTTTTATGTATGAATTGAAGTTATTTTGGTTAGATTTGAGCCGTCTGAAGGTCGTTTCACGCGGGAAGGTCATTTTGGAGTATACTTCTAGTTTCTTTGAGGTAAGTATCTTGCCTAACTTTGTGTGAGGGAACTACCCCTTTGGATTTGAGTCATTTGTGCTAATTGTGTCATGTGAAGGTCGTGTACGCGAGCTAACAAGTACATGTGAAGGTTGTGCTAATTATTACCTGATTGCTTCTTGTTGAATATTGTTGTTGCTAGTGTATCATTGCAAGTATTGTCTTGTATTCCTTATCCCGCTTAGCTTTATATTAATATTGTTTCTCTGTTAGTTCATCTACACACTTGTTCAGGTTGTTTAGTCAAGTAGGTGTCTTGACTGTCCTCGTCAGTGCTCCACCGAGGTTAGTCTTGATACTTACTAGGTAGCACTGTGGTGTACTCATACTACGCTTCTGCACATTTTTGTGCAGATCCAGATGCCTCGGTTGTTGTTGATTATTAGCTGGCTGGTCGAGCTGTGGAGACTCAAGGTAAACTTGCCGTCGCGTTCGCATGCCTCAGAGTTACCTTATGATATTTTCATTGTACTGTTTAATTCCATCCGAATAGCTACATTTAGGGATTTTCTAGCTAACTCAATAGAGCTTATGACTTGTGCTACTAGTTTTGAGAATTATAATTTGTATAAGGTTTTCATCTCGTATTTTTTTTTATTTGATGGTTGAAAATCCTAATTATTTAGTAAGTGTCAGGCTTACATAATCTTAGAGACTACGTGTCGTCACGACATCCTACGAAGGGAAAATGGGTCGTGACAGATATAATATGGTAGTTGTCCATAATCTTGTGAGACTTTAATATTTTTGCCTTACATTTATTCAAATAGGGCATAACTAGTTTTATTTGAGTCAAGAGAATATCAATTTAGTCCTCTAAATAAAATCATTGAAAATGATTTATAAGTGACACATTAGCTACTCGAAGATGCTATGAGGTCTTGATTTCTTTTGTATAAAAAATAATTAACGGGAATAAACTACTACGGTGATGTGATGGGGTTGAAATAATACATGAGATAAGACCTTCATATTCTTTTGAATCTAATAATGTAGCTAAATAGAAGAAAATCTTCGAAGTGAAGCTATATTATTAGCTTGTTATTTATAAAGTAGAACTCTTTATGAGTTGTGAAAAGGTTATCTCCTTAATGGTGTCCAGAGTTATATAGCCTGATCCTAAGAAGGAAAAATATGAGAAAAAATTATTTATTAATGTTACAATAAAGCCTTACAAATTTGAGATTTTTTGTGGCAAAAATTTGTATTGGAAGATAAAAAATATGTTGTATTTCTGGCTTTGAAAAGTTATATTGCTTCGGGTCTCTTAGTCATTTGGGTGAAGAAATTGTTGAATTATGACCCGTTTCCTACTGATTTGAGATATTTCTGTAGAAGATAAAGCTGCTTCTACATTTAGAAAATTTTACTTTGGTACTTGATTATGGAAGATACAAAAAAAAAAAAAAATTCTTATGTATTGAAAAATGTTTCAAAAGGCACTTGCATGAAAATCAAGTTTCAATTCATTTGAGATGATTTTATGCCTTACTTGAGAAATACTATGAGTTAGTATTTTGTATGTGAATTTTTCACTGTATTAGAAGGATACAGTAATGTGATGGTAGGCTAGAAACCCGTATTTTAGTCGTAATATTGCATTTTAATTACTGTATTTTACGTGTGTTTGAGCTTAAATGATAGTGAGTTATACTTATTACGTGTTTTATGCCTTGTAGGAAATGATTTCGAGCTATTTAGGTAATTTAGAGAGAAATCTAACAAGTTAGAGCTTTGAAGTCTGAGTAGAAGCCCAAGAAATTAAGCCAAGATCACGTTCGGGGGTCGAGGTCCAAGTCCGGATATCAAAAAGTGAACAAATGAATTTACTCTAAGAAAAAGCCACTACCTCGCGGCGCGGCAGTGCAAAAGTGATCTGACAAGCAAAGTGCAAGCTCTCTAAATTTCCTCACTAGAGCATCACATGGGGCCGCGCGGCGTGCGATGCGGTAGTGCAAAATCGTTAGAGTGATTTCCAAGTTCGGTTAGGAAAGGGTAGTTTTGTCGGGCTTGTTTCTACATGGTATAAATATACCAAAAATACGATTTCGAGGGACTTTTGACCTATGGGAGATTGGAGAACCAATCAAGGCAAGATGACTCAAGAATTCATCAATATTACAACCTGCAATCGGTGCAATACAGGAGTTTGTATCGAATCCTTAGAATTGATATTTTCTTTGTTCTTAAACTTATATGAGATGTATTACTCCATTGCTATGGAGTAATTTTCATTAGGGTGTTGGCAAATATGGTGTTTCGATAACTTGATTTGGGATTCGATTCATGATAATTGTTAGAATTAATTAATGGATTTTTAATTTGTATTGTGAGTTATTTATTATTTTGCTTAATCAAAAGAGGATTTTGATATTGAATCTCTTCACATCTTATGTTCTATTTTAAATTCGTGATTCAAATAGGTAATCGAAAGAGCCTCTTGAACTGTTAATCGAACTAAAAAACAGGGAAATATTCGTGAGAAGTTACCCTTTAGATTATAATCATCATTTGGTTGTTGCAATTGTTTACCGTGCTTCAATTGGATTAATTATTGAATTAAGGTTTAATCGAAAGAGGAACATTAACTTTATGTTATCTGATTATCGGTTGAATTCATGAGAATCAACCGTATTATAGAGTGAATTAACTTAAGAACGGGATCCCGAGTCAGTTATCTTTCACCTATCTAGTCAAATACCCTCATCCTTCTCATTGGTATTTCTTTGTTGCTCATCTGCTGTCTTTTGTGATCAATTTTTATTTGCTTAATATTTAGTAGTTAATTGTAGTAACAATCATCAAATCAAGAGTTAATTTTCCTGGATAGTAATCAACTGGAGATTATTCGAACACTGTTCAAATCCAATCCCTGTATTAATCTATACTATCTTTTACTAGCGAGCAATAATTTTGTATTGTGTTTTGTGCTCGTCAAATTTTGGCACAGTTGCCGGGGATTGGCAATCAATAGTGTTTAAAATAGTCTTTAGTACTAATTCAGGAACCAAATTCTATTTTAGTGTATTCCCGTTTCTCACTTGTGTGCATGATACAAGTTTGATTTCTCTGGTATATGACTTGATCCTCTATAAGGGAAGTGATACCCTATGAACAAGAATTGGAGAAACACTTGCGACAACTGAGAAAGGAAAGAGAATTAACAAAAAAAATTCTTGGGTCAAACTTCGACTCAAAATACCATGGTAAATGAAGAGAATGATGGAGTAGACTTAGCTGCAAGAGAGGCAGCACAATAAGAAGCTGCACGGAGAATTGCTGATGAGACCGTCAACAATGATGGGGGTCGAAGATTCAATTTAAACCGATCCTTGGTTGAAGACCAGTTCGAGAATGCAGCACTCCGGCCTGGAAGATTATTGGGTGACTATGCTAGGCCAGTCAATAATCAAGGACTATCAAGTGTCAGACCTCCACCCATAGCAGCAAACAACTTCGAATTGAAGTAAGGCTTGCTTCAAACTATCCAAAACAACTGCATTTTCAGAGGGAAGGTGAACGAAGATCCTAATACTCACTTGATGGACTTTGAAGAAATCACGAACACCTTCCAATACAATGGAGTATCAAAGAATGCAGTCTACTTAAGGGCATTCCCCTTTTGATGCGAAGAAATGACTTCGTAGCTTACCCACAGGTTCAATCAGAACATGGGAAGATATGACCAAGAAGTTTCTTGACAAGTACTTCTCAGCTGCAAAAATAGGGAAGTTCAGAAGGGAAATCCACAATTTCTGCCAGAAGGAGACAGAAACGATTTTCGAAGCTTGGGAGAGATTCAAGGAGATAGTCAGAAAGTGTTAGCTAAATGGAATTAATTTGTGGATGCAACTCCAGGATTTCTAGGATGGACTGACACCGTCTTCGTGACGAACTTTGAATATTGCATGTGGAGGACCACTAATGAATAAAACGCCGGAGGAGGTTGTCTTAGTCCTTGATGAATTATCTGAGGATGCTAATCAGTGGCCGGCTGAGAGTAATGACAGGAGAAAATCAGTTGGGGTTCACCAGGTGGACTCTAATACATCCATGCATGCCCAGCTAGACACCATGGCCAAAGAGATAAGAAATCTGACATTCTCCAAGGTACAGAGGGAGCCGCAAACAGCATGTGACTTTTGTGGATTGGGACACATACCAAGGTGGGAACAACTATAATGCTATGGGTCGAAGACATCTAGACTTTTCGTGGAGTTCACCTAGAGGGAGCTTGAATTCATGGAAACAAAATAATCTCAGACCCCAAGGTCAAGGACCACTAGGTTTCCAGAGCCACCAGAAGCAACAATACCAGCCACAACAATCAAATCAGTCTAGTATGGAAGATCTCATGAAGGCATTCATCAACAAATCAGACGAAAAATTTGAGACTCAGGGCTCAACCATCCGAGAGCAAGGCGCAACCATTCGAGAGAAGGACACGACCATCCAGAATTTAGAAAGAGTATTGGGACATATTACAAATTTGTTATCTGAGAGGGCTCTTGAGACTTTGCCCTCTGACACTGAAAAGAACCCAAAGGAAACAATCAAAGCTGTATCTCTGAGAAGTGGCAAAACATTGGTTGACCTAGTGGTGAAAGCTAGACCTGAGGTACCGGCAGAGAAAAAGAGTGAAGAGCAAAAAGGCTGGAGTAGTGGGGTACAAAAGGAGATTGAAGAAAGAAGATATATGCCAGCTCTACCATTCCCTCAAAAGATGAAGCGGGAGTAACTTGACAAATGTTTGTGGAGATTCTTAGAGATGCTCAAGAAACTTTATGTGAATATTCCCTTCACAGAGGTACTCACTCAGATGCCTGCTTCTGCAAAGTTCTTGAAGGAAATCTTGTCTAGCAAGAGAAAATAAGAGTAAACAACAGTGGTCAAGCTAAATGCCCACTGCAGCGCCATATTGCAAAATAAAATTCCCAATAAGTGTGGGGAACCAGGAAGCTTCACCATTCCATGCTCGTTGGGGAGTGAAAAATTCGACAAGGCCCTATGTGATTCTGGTGCATCTATAAATCTGATGCCTCTATCTATATTCAGGAAACTGGAAGGTGAGTTTGGAGTGACCAAATCAATACTAGTGTCCCTACAACTGGCTGACTAAACCGCTATTTTACCTGAGGGAATCATCGAGGATATTCTAGTGCGGGTGGACACATTTGAGTTCCCCGTAGACATTATTATGGTGGATACGAAGGTGAACAAGGAGGTGCCTCTAATTCTATGGAGGCTATTTTTATGTACAGGCATAGCTATCCTTGATATCTAGGAAGGGCAACTTATGCTCAAAGTGGGCAATGATAAAGTGGTGTTCCAGATAAAGAGGATGATGGAATACCCAGTGATGAGACGTCTGCCTACTCGTGTTTCAAACTGGATGTTGTTGGAAAATCGGCTGAAAAATACAAGTTTGACAAGCTTGTGGGGGATACTCTAGAGAGGTGTATTACTCAGTCTAGCATAGTGGATGATGAAGATCCTGAAATAAAGAAAGAGGCTGAAGCTCTTGAAACCGAGGATCAAGTGGTTGATGATGAAGAACTAAAAGGGAGGCTTCTAAGCCTGATGTGGAATTGAAAGTCCTCCCCACTCACTTAAAATATACTTTTCTTGAACTTAACAATTTTCCTATGATTATTTCTGCAGACTTGAATGGTACACAGGAGCGAAAGTTGGTGGAACTACTGAAACAGCAGAAGAAGGCCATTGACTGGAGTATACCTGATATTCAAGGAATAAGTCCAGCCATTTGCATGCACAAAATTCTGTTGGAAGAAAATAGCAAGCCAGTGGTGCAGCCCCAATGCAAGCTGAACAAATATTTGGAGGAGGTAGTGCACAAGGATATCATCAAATTGCTAGACGTGGGAGTGATTTTTTCTATCTCTGATATCTAGTGGATTAGACCAGTGCAAGTTGTACCTAAGAAGGGGGGCATGACAAAGGTGAAAAATGAAGACAATGAATTGATCTCCACAAGAACAATTATTGGGTGGAGAAATGCATTGATTATAGAAGGCTGAATGATGCAACAAGGAAAGACCACTTCCCACTCCCCTTTATTGATCAAATGCTCGAGAAAGTGGTTGGACATGGATGCTACTGCTTCTTGGATGGGTACTAGGCTACAATCAGATACCCATTACCCCAAAAGATGTTGAGAAGACCACATTCACTTGCCCGTTAGGCATTTTTGCTTACAGGAGTATGCCGTTTGGATTGTCTAATGCACCTACCACTTTTCAGAGGTGGATGATGTCTATATTCTCTGATTTAAAAATGGGAAGTGTCTAGAAGTGTTCATGGATGATTTCACTCTTTTTGGTGGTGAATTTGAGGATTGCTTGAAGAATTTGGAGCTCGTGCTTGAACGTTGTGAAGCCACGCACTTGGTTCTTAAATGGGAGAAGTGTCACTTCATGGTGAAAGAGGGAATTGTCTTGGGCCACAAAGTAACTGCACATGGAATTGAAGTTAACAGAGCTAAGGTGGATGTAACTGCTACCCTCCATCAACTTCTGGTGAAGAGCATAAGGAGTTTCTTGGGACATGCTGGGTTCTATAGGAGGTTCATCAAAAACTTTTCCAGCATTACCAAACCGTTGACTGCATTGCTAGCGAAAGATGTCAAGTTTGTTTTCAATGTGGAGTGCTTAAGAACATTCGAATTGATAAAGGAAAAGCTTGTAAGTGCTCCTATTTTGGTGACACATGATTGGAGCCAGCCATTTCAGGTAATGTCGGATGCCAGTGATGTAGCTGTGGGAGAAGTTCCGGGACAAAGAAAAGATAAAATGTTTAGGCCCATTTACTCTGCCAGCAGGACGTTGAATGATGCTTAAGTCAATTATGCCACTATTGAGAGAGAGTTCTTTACTGTGGTCTTTGCCTTTTACAAGTTTAGATCATACCTGTTGGGGAGCAAAGTGATTGTACACACAGATCATTCAGCCTTGAAATATTTGTTGAGTAAGAAGGAGTCCAAGCCGCGTCTGATGCAATGTATGTTGTTGCTCCAAGAGTTTGACTTGGAGATCAAAGATAGGAAGGGCACAGAAAAGCAAGTTGCCGATCATCTATCTCGACTTGAGAGACCTCCGATTGAAATAGTTGGCGTAAGATAAGAGTTCCCTGATGAACAGATTTTCTCCATTGCTCTGAAAGACCGCCTTGGTATGCTGATGTAGCCAACTTTTTGCTAGTGGATGATGACCTAGTGACCTCTCTCGTGATCAAAGAAAGAAGCTTTAAGGTGAGGTAAAAAGTCATTTTGGAATGACCCTTTCTTGTTTAAACTGTGTGCAGATGGTGTGAGTCGAAGGTGTGTGCCTGAAGAAGAGATGGCAAGCATTCTTTATCATTGCCATGATGAAGGAGCTGGAGGATACTATGGTGGAAATCGCACTGCAACAAAGGTCATGGAAGTCGGTTTCTATTGGCCTACATTGAACAAAGACACAGGGGCATATGTAGCTGCATGTGACAAGTGTCAAAGAAAAAGTAACATTAGCAAGAGGATGAGATGCCACTAAATTCCATTCTGGTATGTGAAATTTTTTACATTTGGGGCATTGACTTCATGGGTCCATTCCCATCGTCTTATTCATATGAGTATATCCTTGTAGCTGTTGATTACGTCTCTAAATGGGTCGAAGCAATTCCTACTAGGACCAATGATGCTCGGGTGGTGTGTGAGTTCTTATGAAAGAACATCTTTACCCGATTTAGGACACCTAGAGTGATTATTAGTGATAATGGGTCACACTTTGTGAACAAACAGTTTGCTGCACTGCTGTCTAAGTATGGGGTCATACATAAAACAGGAACCTCGTACCATGCCCAAACTAGTGGGAAAGTTGAAGTGGATAATCGTGAACTTAAATAAATTCTTGAAAGACGGTTAGTGCTTCTCGTAAGGATTGGTCTGTAAAGTTGGATGAAGCTCTATGGGCATATAGAACTGCGTTCAAACAACTATAGGGACTTCACCATTCAAATTAGTGTAGGAAAAATCGTGTAAACTATCTGTTGAGATAAAATATAAAGCTTTTTGGGCAATTAAGATGCTTAGTATTGATCTTAGTCTTGCAGGTAAACACAGGTTGGCGCAGATGAACGAATTGGAGGAGTTTAGACTGTACACATATGAAAATGCGCGAATCTTTATGGAAAAGACAAAGAGGTGGCATGATCGTCTGATTAAGGCAAATGAGTTTCATGAAGGGCACAAAGTCTTACTATACAATAGTAGGCTTAGGTTGTTCCCCGAAAAATTCAAATCAAGATGGACAGGTCTGTATGTGGTGAAACACGTCTCACCGTAGGCGCCATTGAAATACAGGATGAAGAAGGGAATGAAAGTTTTAAGGTGAATGGGCACAGGTTGAAACAATACCTTGTTGGAGGATTTGACAAGCACTCCTCTAGCATCGTGATCAAATGAGCCTAAGTGACGGAGTCAGGCTCACGACTATAACTCAGAACTACTTCTAACCCTCTTTATTGCTTTTTTAGGCTACTTAAATAATGGTAGTTTAGGAGTTTAGGATTATTAGAATTTAGGAGTTTTGATAATTGTTTGAACAGGTATGAGCTTGAATCGAATATAAAATAAGTACAAAATAGAGTCGGAGTGCGACCCATAGGTTAAAAAGTGAAAACAAATCGAGACTCTGAGAAAAGTAGCCTACAGCGTCACATGAGGCGCCGCGTGGGGCGTAGGCCAAACGGGAAAAACGTGTCATAGATGACTCTCTGGAAAACCCTACTACCGCGCCGCATGGGGCGCCACACCTAGTGAAGCGGCAGTGCAAATTATTTTTTAAAAAAAATTAAAAGTTTTTTTAGTTGGAGACTCTAACACCCTGACTCGTCCCCTTTTCCCACGTCTCTCTTATTTTATTATGTCTCTCCTCTCTCTCTCACTCCAAATCCCTCTTCTATCCTCCATTGTTCTTCCTCAAACCCTTCATCCTTTTATCCATCTCTCATCTTCATTCATCATCAAGGTAAGTAACTCTATTTCTTCTTTTCCATTTCTCTTAGCTTTTCTTATTTGATTAGTTAATTTTAGCTTAATTTAAACCAAACCCTAGGTAGTTGTAGTTGTGCTATTCTTTTTTTAGTTTCTTTGCTTACTATGGCCGAAAATAGTGCTTAACTTGTGGGGTTTTCATTGTTCTTATGATTATGGGTGATTTTTGGTGTGTTTTGATGGTGGTGGAATTAATTTGTATTGAATCTTGGTGGGGGTGCCCAAATGGCCGAAAATTAGTGATGTGTTGTGTAAATTTATGCACTTGGTGCTATTGTGAAGATGTGGTGATGTTGTGGTTGTGGTGAGTGGTGTATTTGATATGGTTGTATGGTGATTCTAACCTACTTTGAATTGAAATAAGATGGTGCGAGATGTGTCCACAATGTGTTTGTTGCTAATTTAGAAGGGAAGTGCTTTGTGGGATGTGATGCTTGATGATAAGTGTGGGGTGGGATGTCATGTTCTTATATTGTGAAACTTTAACTCGTGTTAGCCTCGAGTGTTAATCTGTTGACCACCCCATGCTAATGTGTTGCTAGGTGCTAATTGGGATGTCCAATTCATGCTAAGTACTTGTGTAGTGTTGTATTATATCTTAATTTTGTGAGTAGTGGATTAGACTAACTTCTTATTCTTCTTTTCTTAATTACTAGTTTGGCTTCTTAATTATGTCTTTTACACTAGTGTAGTCCGTGGTTATGTTGTTGTAATATTATGTTGGTGGTCAGGTGGGTTGTTGATTACTCGTGGCGTGCTTTCAATGGGGTAGTCTGAGTCCCCGATATACATTGTACTTGTGAACATGCCAATAACATAACTGTGGGGTGGTTACCGCATTTGGGCTTGTATTTGATTTAAGTGTTGTGGCTAATGTATTCTTCTTGTGCAGGTACAATTTCTCGCCGTCCTAGCAAATGTTCTAACACAGGTACCTCTGAGGTTGCCTCTAGTAGCCATCGAGGAGTTAGGCGGGCACTTCTCCGCGACCCAGTGGAGGAGGAAGAGGAGTGCATTGATCCTGATGCGGATGTAGTACCAGGCTGCAAGTATGGCATTCGGGTTGTGCCAGCTCATGCTAGGATGTGATATCGGACCTTTATTCCGGCGGTGAGCCTCGACCCGAAACTTGGCATTGATGATGGTAAGCTAGCAAGAAAATACTTGGGGATTTACAACAACATCAGATTCATGAGTTTTGTAAGCTTGTTCAGTCCCGATGAGTCGGTGAATGTAAACATGGTTAAGGAATTTTATGCTAACTGGCAACCTGAGACCAGTTTAAATGCAGTGTATGAAGTGGAGGTGCGAGGAAAGATGATTCCATTTTCTTCCCGGGTAATAAATCAAATCATGGGATTCATGGATAAGTTATTCTTGATGTTGCTGCTTCAGCCCCCTTATCCTGATAGTAAACGCTAACTGTGTGGCATGGGGTCTCTTGCCACATGGATGCGAGATGCTAATGAGTTCCACAAGGACATGAAGAAGTGTCATTTCCACGTTACGCTAGACTCATTCTTCGGTTGATTAATGCAAAGATCATGCCTACGCAGAACGACACGAATGTCTCCCGGTTGAAGGTGTGTCTCATTTATGCTATCTTGACTCGGATGAAGTTTGATCTGGTTTTTTAAGATTATGCTTGAGCACATGTATCGAGTACGAACACTTAAGGCCCGCTGCCTATATTTCCCGAGTATGATCACGCAACTTCTGAGGACTTACCATATGGAGGAGGAGTTCCATTATGATCGGGAGATTCCGGTTTTGCAGCCTCTTAAGCCTTTTGATGTCACAACTGCGGCAAACCCCCTCACCCCCCCCACTGCTGTTGTTCCTGTAGATCAGAGATTTGTTCATGTTGAGGTGACACTGCAGCTGCTATTTGCTGATATGTGCCTTCGCGCTGCTCGGGGGGAGGTTGACTTGGCAGAGCTGCAGGAGGACCATCCACTCTCCATGGTCACGCAGCAAAGGTTGCGCTTAGCTGATGGAGTACAGATGCCACCAGATGAGGAAGGTCTCTCCCATTATGCTCGGGGGATTTTGATTTTGCGGCCTCTTAAGCCTTTTGATGTCACAGCTGCGATAGACCCCCCCCCCCTCCTCTACTGTTGTTCTTGTAGATCAGAGATTTGTTTGTGTTGAGGAGATACTAAAGCTGCTATTTGCTTATATGCGCCTTCACGCTGCTCGAGGGGAGGTTGACTTGGCAAAGCTGCAGGAGGACCATCCACTCTCTTTGGTCACGCAACAAAGGTTGGGCTTAGCTGATGGAGTACAGATGCCACCAGATGAGGACGCAAACTCTATTCCCTCTGATGATGAAGAGTACCAGCGCATCTTTGAGGGTGTTGATGAGGAGTAGGCCACAGGCCTCAGGGAGTTACCTTTTCGCTCTTGTTTTTCTATTTTGCATTAGGGACAATGCAATTTCTTAAGTGTGGGGTGCTCCTATTTGATTGTATTTGTACTTGTTTTCTATTTGCCAGTTGATTTTGTTTGATTTATTTCTTGCTTTGTTAGACAATATGGCTTGTAACCATAACTGTGAATTCTATCAGCCTGTAATAGTTAGTAATTAATTAATTAGTTTCGACTCTTCCCAACAACGAATTTCATCAACTGGCTTCTTGAGGGATTTGAAGTCAAACGAGAAAAATACAAAAAACTAAAACATTTGAAAATCCAAAATATGTCTTTTGTTTTGTTTTATTCTATTTTATTTTACTTTCTTAGGTAGTGTAGTAATTCTCCCTTGGTTTTTCTTTGTGCCACGGTTCTTTTCCAAGGGTTTTACTTGAACTGGGTGTAGTTAGTTTTTTTTTATAGGAATCTTGAGTCATAGTGCTAATTTGAAGCAATTTTCCTTGACTGCATATGCCTTGAGAGTGGTGAGTGCCTTAGTTGTGACGCCTAGGCTCAGTTATTGACTCTTAGGTAAGTGCTTTAAATTGGTTGATCGTAACTTGGCTTAACTGCTTTGACTGGAGAGTCGGGAAAGATCCGATCCTGAGTGAGTTATGTGCCAATGTGTAAGTGAGGTTTTCGTTGATATTATCTGCATGTCAGTTGATGTCAAGAACTTGCCCTATGTGTTTGCAAAACGAAATAGCAGTCTTGTTCAGGCTAGGAAGTGATATAGGCATTTCTTTGTTGAGCCACATATATGCTTTTTCCCAACTAATTAATGTTTATCTTAGTTAACCCCTTTGAGCCTGTAATCCTATTTCTTTGGAAACCACACTACAAGTCTGACCCCTTTGTTTGAATTGACTATTTGTTTGAACCGTGGATGCTCTCTTGAGCACTTGAATTTGTTATGAGCTTGTAAAAGCTAGGTGGAGGTATTGTTGAGTTTTTGAGTGGACTATAGAAAAGGAGAAAGATCACTGTTGGAAAAAAATTATAAGAGCCACTTATAGGGAATTGAAAAATAAGAAGAAGAGAAAATCAGAAGCTAGAAAAAGAAAAAAAATGTTGGTATTTGTATATATTATAAAGAAAATTATTCCTTACTAGTGGTAAATCTTGCTTTGTCTGTGCTTAAGGAAATTGGGAGCTCGGCGTTAATATGATGTGAAGGTCGGGGTTTAGTTCAACACAAGTGTGGAGTTTGAATTGTTAATGTATATGTATTAAAGTGTTTAGGGAGGCGCAGTCACTATATCCAAATCTATCCTACCTATCCTGCAGCCTACAGTGCAACCAAAATAAAGTCCTACTTGATCCTCGACTGAATGAGCTAAATTAGTAGAGTATTACACTACGGGAAAGCTTATGGTACATTCTATGTGGCGCATGAGTTTTATTTCTGAGAGTGAGTGAATTCTGTCTATCTTGAGTTCCTATTTGTTCTTGACTTTTATTGTGTGTGGAACTGCTCTCTATTATTTGTGTGATGGCACATGACTTGTGAATATAAGGTAAAGTCTTTGACCTCTATGTTAGAGTAAGTGAACAGGTTGTGAAAAATGCGTGGTGCTTTTGAGTTGAGTCTTGAGGTTAGGATGTTATGATATGGTGCTTAGTCGATTTTCAATATTCTTGGCATGATGTGTTAGGGATGTTGTTTAATGAAAAAGTCATCCCTAGGTGAAGCGCGGTTTGATTTCTCGAGGATGAGCAATGGTCTAAGTGTGGGGTGTTGATGGTAGGCTAGAAATTCGTGTTTTAGCCGTAGTATTTCACTCTAATTACTGCATTTTATGTGTGTTTGAGCTTAAATAATACTGAATTATACTTATTACGTGTTTTATGCCTTTTAGAAAATTATTCTGAGCTATTTAGGTAATTTGGAGTGAAATCGAACAAGTTGGAGCTTTGAAGTCTGAGTATAAGCACAAGAAATTAAATCGGGATCACGTTCGGGAGTCGAGGACCAAGTCCGGATATCAAAAAGTGAACAAATGAATTTACTATGAGAAAAAGCTACTATCGCTCTGTGAGGCGCCGTGCGGCAGTGCAAAAGTGGTCTGATAAGCAAAGTGCAAGCTCCCTGGATTTCCTCTCTAGCGCGCCGAATGAGGCATCGTGGCGTACGATGCGACTGTGCAAAATCGTCAGAGTGATTTCCAAGTTCAGCTAGGAAACGATAGTTCGTCCGGGCTTAATTTTACACGGTATAAATATACCAAAAACACGATTTTGAAGGGACTTTTGACCTACGGGAGATTGGAGAACCAACCAAGGCTAGAAGACTCAAGAAATTCATCAATATTATAACCTGCAATCGGTGCAATATGGGAGTTTGTATCGAATCATTAGAATTGATGTTTTTTTTGTTTTTAAACTTATTTGAGATGTACTACTCTATTGTTATGGAGTAATTTCCATTAGGGTTTTGACATATACGGTGTTTCAATAACTTGATTAGGGATTCGATTCTTGATAATTGTTAGAATTAATTGAGGGAGCTTTAATTTGTATTGTGAGTTATTTATTATTTTGCTTAAATCGGAAGAGGAGTTTGATATTGAATTTCTTCACATCTTATGTTTTAGTTTAAATTGGTGATTCAAATACGTAATTGAAAGAGCCTCTTGAACTGTTAATCGAAAACAGGGAAATATTCGTGAGAAGTTACCTTTAGATCATAATCATCATTTGATTGTTGCAATTGTTTACTGTGCTTCAATTGGATTAATTACTGAATTAACTTTTAACCGAAAGGGGAACATTAACTTCAAGTGCAATCTGATTATCGGTTGAATTCGTGAGAATCAACCGTATTATCGAGTGCATTAACTCAAGAATTGGATCCTGAGTCAGTTATCTTTCACCTATCTAGCCAAATACCCTTATCCCTCTTTTCTTCGTTGTTCATCTGCTGTCTTTTGTGATCAATTGTTATTTGCTTAATTTTTAGTAGTTAATCGTAGTAACAATCATCAAATCACTTAATTTTTCTGGATAGTAATCAACTGAAGATTATTCGAACACTGTTTAAATCTAATCTCTGTGGAGACGATAATTAATCTATACTATCTTTGATTAGTAAATAATAATTTTGTGTTGTGTTTTGCGCTCATCATGATGATATTGAATCTTTGATTCAGATGAGAAAAGCTCAATAGTTATTATGTGATCACCTTTTGGTGGGTGTTGCGGTATTAAAATTGCCTGAAAGTGAGGTTGATTAAGCAACCTCTGGTGAGTTAAACTGACAATAATTATGTTGATGAATTGTAATTGCTAAGGTGCAATAGCCATTGTAAGAAAATAAATCTTTCAATGCGAAGAGTAGATACATTCTCTAGAGACATAATGTGATATAGCAATTGCTTAGAGATGAGAATATTTTATTCATATTATGTGTAGTCAAAAGAGGATTTCCCCGATCCTTTGACTTATAATAAGTGAGACATCGAGGGATTGAGACTTTTGCCAATTTGAGACATATCAACAATGATGGTGACCTAACCTATTTGATTGGAGATCGCATGAAGTAGGTTCATATGGTAAAAACAAGTCATTAGTTGATTAAACATGCACTATTAAATTATGTCTCTTTCTATGGGGTGTGTGTATTGTGCAAGACTGCAAGGAATGTGAGCCTGAGTTCTTGAACTCTTAATCTAATCTATAACCTTTTATAGGTGGTGTATTCTGCTGCAGACACTTGATGGATGGACCTACATGAGTGTGGAGTGGGCTGCTCCTATGAAATTTATGGCAAAAATATTTCTAGAGCACTCAAAAAAATCAGGCGTGTGCATGGCCTATTAGCGCAAAACCGCAATAAACAATAAAGTGTGTGAGGGGTATAATGTGATAGATAAGACACTAAACTTACAAAAGAATTTTTGGTTCATAGAAGTTTTAAACTTCACCAATTGTTCTGTAAGTTTAATCTTATTTTATTTAGGTCTGGTTCATATCCAAGAGACACCATATTCGACGCATTATGCTCATTTGTGAAAACCCAGCGAAACTTTTATTTTACTCTATTAATTAATATTCTTTTTGAGTTATATGGGGATTGTTAAAAAAATAATTTTTATTCAAATTGATGTCTAAGGTTTATTCTTGTAATATTATTTTAATGGGTCTTTATTACACCAATCAATTGAATATATTTTAATCTCTAAAACTGAAAATTTAAATAATTTTGAATGAATATTTTTACTAATCTTTAATGGCTATCATCATGGCTACCAAAATCAGTTTGATTTTTTATGAAAATCAATTTGCTGTTTTAAATGTTTTTTTGGCTTAATTGCTTTTAATGTTATGTAACGTTTCTTGGCATTACTAATGGAAATGTTTTCTTAACAATCAGATGTCCACTTTTGGACTATGTACAAATATATCTTCTTGTGTTCATTTGGTGGTGAGTGAAAAAGATAGAAAAAAGTAAAACGTTTCTTCTCCTCTTTCTTTTGTGCTGGGATTTTCTGTTATTTAATCTTTGTTGTTTTTATTTCTAGTTATACTCGAAGAGTTTATTGAATTTTAAGAAAATATCTTTAAGGATATTGTCCTTAACACGCTTCAAGTTAATCTTACTCTCCATAATCTAATTTTTCTAACAAAAGTCACTTTTGAGCAGCAATTGGTGTTTGGATAAACTTTCAAAAAGTATTTCTGAATGTATTTTTCTCAAAAGTTCTTTTCAAAAAAATATGCTTTTGAGAAAAAACTATTTTTTTCTACTTTTCAAAATTATTTTTGCTCCTATTCAAAATTACTTTTTTTCTTCAAAAAATTTGGCCAAACACCTTAACTTTTAAAAAAACACTTCTAACTAAAAAAGTTATTTTAGCCAAACAGACTATTAATGGTATTGAAAGTAGTTGGACACTCTTTGCTAAGGATCTTGTGCTAGAAGGGGTCGTCTAGTTCGAAGACGAGTTATATAGAGATTACAAAGAAGAAATAAATATGAAAAGTGTGAGGATATTTTAATCATATTTTAATTTTAATTCATGTATACTAATGCCTGTTTTCTTATTTCGCATTGTACTCGGCATAAAACAATTTATGCACTAATATCCGTATTCTTATTATAATTTATTATTTTATGCGGAAAACAAAGGAAGCAACCAACTAATGTCCATAATTGTGCAGAGTGTAATGCGGTGATTAAACCTCTTGTGTTTACCACCCAAACGAGCTCGAAGTTTATCATACTGGGGTTGCTAAGTACTGAAATGATATGAAGACTGAATTATGAAATAGTAGCACAGGAACGAACTTAAACATTTATGAAATGTGATCAGGAGGTCACGGGTTCAAGCAATGAAAATAGCCTCTTGCAGAAATGCAGGTAAGACTGCGTACAATAAGTTTTTGTGGTCCGATCCTTTCCCTGAACTCACACATAATAAAAATTTAGTGCACCGGACTGTCCGTTTAAACTAATTATACATTTGGAAGTTGTGTTTAAACAACTAATACGGACATGGGAGTTTTAAATGTGAAATTCTATACAAGAGCAGCTTAATGGAAAAAGCTAGTAATTTGTCACATTACAAATTTCCAAGTAATAAGTCTTGGTTAAATCAAAGATGTCGACTATCTTCAATTTCCAGTAATTGGCGTTGATGTGTCCCCATATCTGAGACATAATTGAGCAGCTCTTGGAATTGATCACCAACATTCTCTCAAGAATCGTACTTTTTATATTAGATTTTGTGTTTCAAATAAATTATCACTCAATAATACTTTCATCATTTTCGTCATAGTATATATCTACAATTATGCATGATAGAATCAAAGATAAAGTCTAATTAGCTTATCAAAAGCAAGACTTAGTGCTGATGGACTGATTCTTTTTTCTTGTCTGCTTTAAGTTACTGGTAGGATGGTACATGAACTGAGTTGGTTTAGTTTTTATCAAAATCAAACCAACTATATCGGTTTGGATTGATTTAGTTTTATCGAATTTTTTGGGGTTTTTTTTTTATTACATCAATATTATTTTAATTTTATTTCGTTAAATTTTTGATAAGTAAATATATGTTTAGTAAAAATTGAAAAAATTGACATATGATTTATTAACATATTTTTATGGGAGAATTTTCTTTGTAACATATGATAGTTATTTTTTTAGTCGCCTGACATTTTTTTCGGTTGATGTACACTTTGAAGGTTAACTGAATTTAATAATTAAACATAAAAATAAATATGGTATATTCAATTTAATTTTTAATGATCAAAATACCACTTCAAATTCAAAAAAGATATAAGAATATAACAGATCTTGACATATGAATATGGAAGAACAAAGAGATTGAGGTATTTCACTAACACTCCATAAGAAAGTGATCATACAACCCATTATTTAAATTTAATAAAAATAGAGCAATTCATATTTAACTAAACAATACATGCCATAAGAGAATTGTAAATATTTCAAGATATTTTTTAAAAGAAGATTCTAAGAAAAGTCTTAAAAGTGTATATATATATGTCGATTTGGTTTGAATTTTTTTACTCAATACCAAATCAAATCAAATCAAATCAAATTGAAATTTTTAATCAATTTTTTTTTGACTTTTCAATTTGGTCGATTTTTGGCAAATTAGTTTGTCCAAGTGCACACAGGCTGGGTGTAGTTTCCAAACCATGACGGTTCCTTAACATTTCTTAAACATTTTCATTAATGCGTCGCAAACTATGACTTTTTTTCTACAATCTCTCTTCTTGTTCTTGAAAAGCCTGTCTCAGTTCATCTTGAACACCCTCTGCATGCACCTTGCACTTGTTCACACACCACTTTGCACTTGCACAGATTCAACCCCTTGCACTTCATTTAGAGCTTAATGGTGAATAACTTAAAAAATAAGTAGAATCTCATTTACTATTAATAGTTGAAGAGCTATAATTGTGACAAAAAAACTGTAAAGTCGACTCATATACGTGGGATAGGTCAGATATTGGGTAAACAGATGGGTTGAGTTTTAAAATTGTTCAGGTTTTAAATTAGTGTTTAATGATATTTTCTTAAAATTAATTTTTGCCATGTCATTGAATTTTATCGGAAAGTAAAAAATCAAAAATAAATGTTGAGCAATTTTTAAAAGAGAAAAGAAAAATTATATGACTTCGATGATCAATTACTCAAAGTTGAATGATCATCTGAGTCATTCACTCGAAAAATTCCAGACGTTAGCTTCTCAATCTTATATCTTCTTTTCTTTTCTTAGGGTGATGTGCTTCATATTCTGATAGTAAGATCTTTGTCAAAGAGTTCGATTTCTTATCTCATTAAGGTATGGAAGACCAAGCTAACATGATTAAATAGAAGGTAGATTACAACTATCACAAAATGATATTTGATTGTAGAACACCAATAAAGGGAATCATTTAATTTGCTCATTTATAAAATTGAAGCGGGCAGCAAGGTGAAGGGGATAAAACTTTTAGGTAATTTTCGTATGTTAAGTCTAGGGGTGAATATAGGTCGGGTTGATTTGTATTTTTCAATAATCAAATCAAATTAATGGTGTCGTATTTTTAAATTTATAAACCAAATCAAACCAACAAAGTCAGGTTTTTCAATCTCGGATTTTCTCGGGTTCTTCGGTTTTTTTCGAATTGTCGGGTTTTTTCTGGTAAAATATTCATAGCACAAAATATTCAACTTGTGCTCCAAATATTTTTTTAGTCCTAGTAAGATACAACTATATAATGTATTTTTCAAGAAAATAACACAATAATTTGAGATAAATCATAGCATTATACTAAATATTCAATAAAAAAAGATAATAAAATTGCATAAATCAAATATTGCCGATTAACAAGCTATAATGAAAATTAACATAATCTAAAAATACTATATATGGGTCATGTTAAAATAAATATAGCTAATAAGTACTATTAATTACATAATTAAGAACTAAAGAAAAAGATAAATTAAACTCAGCATTATCATTATAAACCAATGTAAAACTAAAAAATAGATATCCAACACTATCGTCATTCCTAGTGTTGAATTGAATTTCTTTTATTAGCATTAGTATTGATTTGAACTTTGTTTGAGTTACTACATTTAAGAGCTATAAATTTCTTTTACCATTCAATAATGTTAAGCCAAACTTGAAATAATATGTTAAAAGATAAAACTGTAAAAAAATTAATAAATATTTATAAATTATATTACAATAAATATTTTATGTATAAAATAATTTTAAAAAATTGTATAGATGTACTATCGGGTTCGTTTGATTTCGGTTTGACTTCTTTTAGTTAAAACCAAACCAAACCGATTATGGTCGGACTTTTTTTCCAATATCCAACCAAGTCAAACCAAACCACAATCGGATTTTTCTTTAGATTTGACTTGGATTATGTCACGATCCAAAACCAACCATCGTGATGGCGCCTATCGTGGAACTAGGCAAGCCAATTACTCAACGATTCCAACATAACCAAAAGCTTTAAAAAAATTACAGAAGCGGTTAATATTTGAAGAAAACCTTTGAAAACAGAAATAAACACGCAACCAATACAATCTCTCCCAAAAATCGGGGTGTCACCAAGTACATGAGCATCTACAACGGAAGATAGTCCAATACAATGTCTAAAGAGCAAAAAGAAGCTGAAATATAAGTAAAGATAACAAAGGAGAGCCAAGGTCCGCGAACGTCATGCAGCTACCTCGATAGTCTCCCTAGATCCTGACTCCACACTCAGCAGCCACCATAACCGGGAGCACCTGGATCTGCACACGAGGTGCAGGGTGTAGTATGAGTACAACCAACTCAGTAAGTAACAAATCTAATCTTTACACTGAAAGTAGTGACGAACTCAACTAGCACAGTTCAATCTAGAAGTAACAGTACAGAAACGTAGGCATGCTTTCAAGTTTAACAGATAAACTAAAAACAGTAAAATAGATCAAATTGGAATGATAAGAAGAATATAACTTCTCTACTTCTACATGCCCATGCACATTATGTATGTGATGCACCATGCTGTCTGCCTCATGTTCTCACACCCTTAATTGTTCAATCACTCAGTACTGTATATGGCCAATCCGGCTCACGGAAGATCCATCCAGAAATATATACATTGACTGACCATCAACCACCCAGTACTTAGTAGGGCCAATCCAGCCCGTGGGGAAGATCCATCCCCAGGTATATAATGCTTCGGACAAGATCCATGTCTAGGAAGATTCATCCCTCAATATAATCAACCGCGCCAACTGGGGGTCTGTGCAGACTCCAGAGGGGCTTTTTCAGCCCAAGCGCTATCATAAATCAATATAACCACTGGGTGTGCAGCCCGATCCCATAAATGTCACTCATAGCCAGGTCCTCGGCCTCACTCAGTCATCAATCTCTCCAATGTCTCTCACGGGCTCACCATGTCAATGAAACTAGCCCAAAAATAATGATTTGATACATCAATAAATAACAATAGAAACTGGGATATGATGTGAAATGAATGAGTATGAATGAGTACGAAATATCAATGAAATCAATTAGACAACAGCAAGAAACGAACACTATGGGTTCCAACAGTACCGATATCTAACCTAAACATGATCCCGAGCAAGTTTAACAGCTTAATTACTTTATCACATGATGAAAATATCAACAAGATAAGTCTACTATACAGTGCTATGGAATCGACCGGGTCACAATTCTCACAGTGCACGCCCGCACGCCCGTTACTTGGCATGTGCGTCACCTCAACACCAATCATATAACATATATTTCGGGGTTTCGAACCCTCAGAGTCAAGTTTAGAAGTGTTACTTACCTCAATCCAAGCAAAACTCTACTCCAACATGCCTTTGCCCCACAAATCGGACTCCAAATGCCTCGAATCTAGCAATAAACAGTACGATACAATCAATACGGGCTAAAGGAATCAAATCTACAAGAAATTACGAAGTTATAACTCAAAAATCCAAAATCGGCTAAAAAACTTCCCCGGGCCCACGTCTCGGAATCCAACAAAATCACCAAATCTGGAAGCCCATTTCAACCCCGAGTCTAACCATATCAAATTTACTCAAATCCGATAACAATATTCCACTCAAAACCTCAAAAATCTAGCCCAAGAACTCTTCTTCACTTTCCTCAATTTTTCATCCTAAATCACAAATTTAATGGTAGAATCAAATCCATAATCATGGAAATTAACCAAAATTAAATAGGAATCACTTGCCCCAAACACCCACGTGAAAATCCCTCCAAAAGTCGCCTTCTATCGAGCTCCCAAATCAATTTTGTGATATGAACTCGAAACCCTCGTTTTTGAATATTTTATTCTTCCCAGTTACGCCTTCATCGCGAACACGACCATCTTCCCGCATTCGCGAGGCACAAAACAGTCTCCCCCTCTATTTTTCCCTACGCAAACACGGAGACATCCATTTGAACGCGAACTAATGCATCTTCAAACTTATGCGATCGCAGCCCTCTTCACGCGATTGCGAAGAACAACCGCGTGACCCCAGCTTCTGCCTCCTATACCCTACGCGAACGTGACCTTAGCCACGCGCTCGCGAATCACAGCATCCTACAACTACGTGATCATATCCTCCTTCTCGCAAACGTGTAGAACAAAGTCCTCCATAGCTAAGCCTACGCGATCGCAGACCTTTCCACGCGATCGTGTATAAGGAAACTAGATTAGTGCACCAGAAAATCTACAGCTATAACACCAAGTCCAAAACTGATCCGTTAACCATCCAAAACTCACTCGAATCCCCCGGGACCTCAACCAAATATACCATCAAATTCCAAAACATCATACGAACTTAGTCGAACCTTCAAATCACCTCGAACAACATCAAAACACGAATTGCACATAGATTTAGGCCCAATGAACTTTGAATTTTCAAATCTCCACAACCGGCGCCTAAAATTATCAAATCACGTCCGATTAACCCTAAATTTTGCATACAAGTCCCAAATGACACCCCAGACCTGCTCCAACTTCCGGAATCGGAATCCAACCCCGATATCAAGAAGTCCACTCCCAGTCAAACTTCCCAAAAATTCAACCTTCGCCATTTCAAGCCTAATTCAATTACAGACCTCCAAATCACAGTCCAGACACGCTCCTAAGTCCAAAATCACCTAACGGAACTAACAGAACCATCAAAGTTCAAATCCGGAGTCATTTACACATAAGTCAACATCCGGTCAACTTTTCCAACTTAAGCTTTCCATTATGAGACTAAGCGTCTCAATTCATTCCGAAATCTCTCCGGACCCGATCCAACTAACCCAATAAGTTATATGACAACTATAAAGCACGAAAGGAACAGTAAATGGGGGAACAAGGCTACAACTCTCGAAATGACCGGCCGGGTTGTTACATCCTCCCCCTCTTAAATAAACATTCGTCTTCGAACGGGTCTAGAAACATACCTGGAGTCTCAAATAGGCGTGGATATCTGGTCCACATCTCCCGCTCAGTCTGCCAAGTAGCCTCCTGCACGGGCGGACCAAAATGGCCACCGACTCCACATCATAGGTCAAATCACCATCCAACTGAACCGTGCTGAAATCCAAAACATGATACGGATCGCCAATATACTTTCGAAGCATAGAAAGATGAAATACTGGATGTACACCCAACAAACTAGGTGGCAAGGCAAACTCATAAGCCACCTCCCCAATCCTCCGAAGCACCTCAAACGGCCGGATATACCGGGGGCTCAGCTTGCACTTCTTCTTGAACCTCATAACACCTTTCATGGGTGAAACCTTGAGCAGTGCCTTCTCTCCAACCATGAAAGCAACATCATGGACCTTCCTATTAGCGTAACTCTTCTGTCTAGACTACACCGTGCGGATCCGATCCTGAATCAATTTAACCTTGTCCAAAGCATCCTGAACCAAGTCAGTACCCAACAACCTAGCCTCCCCCGGCTCGAACCAACCCATCGGAGATCTACACCGTCTCCCATACAAAACCTCATACAGAGCCATCTGAATGCTCGATTGGTAGCTGTTGTTGTAGGCAAACTTCGCGAGTGGCAGGAACTGATCCCAAGAACCCCCAATTCAATGACACAAGCGCGTAGCATGTCCTCCAATATCTGAATCGTGCGCTCGGACTGTCCGTCTGTCTGAGGGTGAAATGTTATGCTCAACTCAACCTGGATGCCCAACTCTCGCTGTATTGCTCTCCAAAACTGTGATGTAAACTGCGTGCCTCGATCTGAAATAATGGACACTGGCATATCGTGAAGGCGGACAATCTCTTGGAGCGAAGAATAGGTAGTACCAACTGGAATGAATTGCGCGGACTTAGTCAATCGATCCACAATCACCCAAATAGAATCGAACTTCCTCAAAATCCGTGGGAGCCCAACTACGAAATCCATGGTGATCCGCTCCCACTTCCACTCTGGAATCTCTAACCTTTGAAGCAATCCACCCGGTCTCTGATGCTCATACTTCACCTACTGACAGTTAAGGCACCGAGCTACAAACCCCACTATATCCTTCTTCATTCTCCTCCACTGATAGTGCTGCCTCAAGTCCTGATACATATTCGCGGCACCTGGATGAATAGATTACTGCGAACTGTTGGCCTCCTCAAGAATCAACTCACGTAGCCCATCCGTATTGGGCACACAAATCCGACCCTGCATCGTCGATACCCCATCATCCCCAATAGTCAAATCTATGGCATCACCGTGCTGAACCATGTCCTTAAGGACAAGCAAATAGGGATCATCATACTACGCTCTCTGATGCGATCATATAAAGAAGACCGAGAAATCACACAAGCTAGAACCCAACTGGGCTCCGAAACATCCAATATCACAAACTGGTTGGCCAAAGCCTGAAGATCAACTGCAAGAGGTCTCTCTCCCACGGGAATGAATGCAATACTACCCATACTCATCGCCTTTCTACCCAAGGCATCGGCCACCACATTGGCCTTCCCGGGATGATACAGAATGGTGATATCATAGTCCTTTAGCAGCTCTAACCATCTCCGCAGGCTTAAATTTAGATCCTTCTATTTGAACAATTATTGGTTCGATGATCCGTAAACACCTCACAAGACGCATCATAGAGATAAAGCCTCCAAATCTTCAATGCATGAACGATGGCAACTAACTCCAAATCATGAACATGGTAGTTCTTCTTATGAGACTTCAACTGGCGCGAAGCATATGCAATCACTCTACCCTCATGCATAAAGAAACACACAATATCGATCCGAAAAGCATCACAATATACTGTATAAGAGCCTGAAGTTGAAGGCAAAACTATAAGTGGAGTTGTGGTCAAGGCAGTCTTGAGCTTCTGAAAGCTCTCCTCACATTCATCCGACCACTTGAAAAGAGCACCCTTTTGGGTCAATTTGGTCAAGGGCGATGCAATAGACGAGAAGCCCTCCATGAAGCGATGATAATAATCGGCCAAGCCAAGAAAGCTTCGAATCTCTGTAGCTGAGGATGGTCTAGGCCAACTCTAAACTGCCTCTATCTTCTTCGGATCAACCTGAATACCCTCACTGGACATCACGTGCCCCGAGAATGCCACTGAGCTGAGCCAGAACTCACACTTGGAGAACTTGGCATAAAGCTCCTCCTCCCTCAACCACCGAAACACAATCCTCAAATATTGGGCATGCTCCTCCTGGCTATAAGAGTACACCAGGATATCATCAATGAACAGTATAACAGACGACTCGAGAAAAAGCTGAAACACACTGTTCTTCAGATGCATGAATGTTGCTGGGGCGTTGGTCAGCCCAAAAGACATCACAAGGAATGCAAATGACCATAACAAGTCCTGAATGCTGTCTTTAGAATATCCGAGTCCCGAATCTTCAACTGGTGATACCCAGACCTCAAATCGATCTTGGAAAACACCCTCGCCCCTGAAGCTGGTCAAACAGATCATCAATACGCGGCAAAGGGTACTTGTTATTGATTGTAACTTTGTTCAACTGCCTGTAATCAATGCACATCCTCATAGTACCATCCTTCTTCTTCACAAACAGAACTGGTGCACCCCAAGGTGACGCGCTAGGCCGAATAAACCCCTTATCAAGGAGTTCCTGAAGTTGCTCCTTTAATTCTTTCAACTCAGCTGGTGCCATATGATACGGTGGGGGTAGCAATGGGCTAAGTGCCCGGCACCAAGTCAATACCGAAGTCAATGTCCCTATTGTGCAGCATGCCCGATAGATCCGCAGGAAACACATCCGGAAACTCCCGTACCACCGGAGCAGAATCAATAGTAGGAGCATCAACAATAACATCCCTCACAAAGGCCAGATAAGATAAACAACCTTTCCCAACCATCCTCTAGGCCTTATAATATGAAACCACTCTACTGGGAACATAGTCTAGAGAACCTCTTCACTCCATCCTTGGCAATCCCAGCATCGCCAATGTAACGGTCTTAGCGTGCCAATCTAGAACAGCATGACAGGGAGACAACCAATCCATACCCAAAATCACGTCAAAGTCCACCATACTAAGCAGCAAAAGATCAACTCTGGTCTCCAATCCCCCAATAGTCATCATACACGACCGATATACACGATCCACAACAATAGTATCTCCCACGGGCGTAGAGACATGAACAGATGAAGCTAAGGACTCACGGGGCATATCCAAATGATGAGCAAATACGATGATACATATGAATAAGTGGAACCAGGGTCAAATAAAACAGAGGCATCCCTGTGTCAAACTAAGACAATACCTTTAATCACTTCATCTGAAGCAACAACATCTGGTCTGGCAGGAATGACATAGAATCGGGCTTGGCCTCCACCTGATCAGCCTCCCCTTCTAGGGCGACCTCTAGCTGACTGGGTCCCACCCCGAGCTGGTTGAGCGCGTGATGAAGTGACGGGTGCGGAAGTCGTATGCTGACTCCTCTGCAGAATTGGACCTCCCATAAGGTAGGGACAATACCTCTTGATGTGACCCATATCTCCACACTCGAAACAACCCCTCCCTATGAATAGCGGTGGGGACTGAAAAGAGTCCCGAGCACCAAAATACTCGTTAGAAGAACCTGGTGCCGATGAGTCCTGAACTGAAGGTGCATGGGATGAACTCTGAGCTGGAAGGGCACTGAGAGATGAATGACCCTGATGTGTACTGTATGAACCATGGCCGAATAATGTACCATGGTAAACTGGACGAGCCGTCTGAGCATGCCTATAAGGACGACCCCTACCACGGTGAAACTGACCCCTAGAAGGAACACCACTGAAACCACCTGATTCTTCGCTCTCACCCCGCTCCTAACTGCGGGCCATCTCTAATTGCCGAGCAATGTCGACTACCTCATCAAAAGTAGCACCAGATACCTTCTCCCGAGTCATAAGCAATCGCAGCTGATATGTGAGGCCATCAATGAACCTCCTGATCCTCTCCCTATCAGTGGGAACCACCCAAACTACATGACGATCCAACTCAAAAAACCTCATCTCGTATTGCGTCACAGACATGCCATCCTAATGAAGCTGCTCAAACTTTCTGCGCAGCTCCTCTCTGCGAGACTGCAGCACGAACTTCTCCAAGAAGAGAACGAAGAACTCCTGCCATGTAAGTGGTGCTGCACCGACCGACCGACGCCTCTCATAAACCTCCACCATCTGAAGGCAGCCCTAGAAAACTGAAAAGTGGTGAACGAGACCCCACTGGTCTCCAGAATACCTGATGTCCGAAGCATCTGCTTGCACTTATCAAGAAAGTGCTGAGCATCTTCTGACTCAACATCACTAAATGGTGGAGGTCGAAGCCTCCCAAATCTCTCAAGTCTCCTCTGCTCATCATCAGCCATAACGGGGACTACCGAGGCCTGAGCAGCTGTAGCCAGCTGGGTTGGTAGTGTCCCCGGGGTCTGGAGTCCCTGCATCACCTGCTCGGGTGTACGGGCGACGGGAGTTTGAGTACCTCCCCCGACCTGAGAAATGGCTGATGCGACAGAACAGAGACCGGCTGAGCAAGACTGGTACACACAGTCAGAATATAAGCTAAGGCCTCCTAAAAGCCTGGAATCACGATGGGCATAGCTGGTGCCTGAGCTGACCCCACTGGCTCAATTGTATCTGGTACTTGCTCCTGAGCTGGAGTGACTGGTGGATCTGCAGGTGCTCTACGAGCTGTACCCCTACCCCTACCGTGGCCTCTACCACGACCTCTGCCTCTTGCCGCCCTAACTGTTGGTACTGGTGGCTGTCCATCCTATCCAGTAGTACGTGCCCTCACCATCCGTGAGAGAATAAAATAATAGGAATTTAGTTATTAGAGTCAACAAATCCGCACGACGAGATTACAAGAATGTGAAATTTCCTAATGGTTCGGCAGCCTCTCGAAGATAAGTACAGATGTCTCTGTACCAATCAGCAAGACTCTACTAAACCTGCTCATGACTCGTGAGACCTATGCAACCTAGGCTCAGATACCAACTTGTCACGACCCAAAACCAACCGTCGTGATGGCGCCTATCGTGGAACTAGGCAAGCCAATTACTCAACTATTCCAACATAACCAAAAGCTTAAAAAATTATAAAAGCAGTTAATATTTGAAGAAAACCTTTGAAAATAGAAATAAGCACGCAACCCAATACAATCTCTCCCACAAACTGGGTGTCACCGAGTACATGAGCATATACAACAGAAGATAGTCAAATACAATGTCTAAAGAGAAAAAAGAAGCTGAAATATAAGTAAAGATAAAGAACGAGGGCCAAGGTCCGCAAACGTCATGCAACTTCCTCGAAAGTCTCCCTAGATCCTGACTCCATACTCAACAGCCACCGTGACCGGGAGCACCTGGATCTGCACACGAGGTGCAGGGTGTAGTATGAGTACAACCAACTCAGTAAGTAACAAATCCAATCTTTAGACTGAAAGTAGTGACGAACTCAACTAGCACAGTTCAATATAGAAGTAATAGTACAGAAACGTAGGCATGCTTTCAAGTTTAGTACATAAACTAAAAACAGTAAAATAGATCAAATCGGAATGATAAGAAGAATATAACTTGGGCAGATGTTCACAACCATTACGAGTCAAAGAAATGATAGAAGATGATTAGGTACATTCTGCTTCATCGGCCAAAGGACGGGAGAAGAGCAGAGAAAAATCAAAGG
This sequence comes from Nicotiana obtusifolia, assembly GCA_002018475.1. NCBI lineage: Eukaryota > Viridiplantae > Streptophyta > Magnoliopsida > Solanales > Solanaceae > Nicotiana > Nicotiana obtusifolia. The sequence continues at coordinate 207,797 of MCJB01035843.1, read as the reverse complement.
ATTACTACGACGCGGATAGACAGACTTCAAGGGGCCGATTTTTGCCCTACGAGCAGATCGAAAGCTGCGGCAGAAATTTTCGAGTAGCAAACAAGTTCATTGTTGACAGAGGGACTGATCGTGGTCGAAATAATATATCACTTCCAGATAAAGAAACGTCGGGGGCTCGGGATCTTCCTTATCCCAGGTTATCAGAATATAACTTCAATGTCAGTATAGTGGAACTAGTGTCAGCCATGAGAAATATTAAAAAGGGCACGATTCCCGAGACCTATGAGATTTGATTCCAACCAAACGAATCCCAACTTGTGGTGCGAATACCACGAGATGAACGGTCACCGAAGAGGAGACTGCCGACACCTCAGGTAAGAAGTGGCAACATTATTGAAGAATGGTCATCTCCGAGAATTCTTAAGTGATCGAGCTAAGAACAATTATGGTCACCACAGAGACAATGCGGAACCTTCAAAAGTAGGAGAAGAAACCCCACGTCGAACGATCAATATGATCTTCGGGGGGGG